>JAWNMQ010000526.1:0-12332 GCA_035043855.1 Drosophila percnosoma
CGTTTTTGATGTGAGAGTATTCCAGCAGCATCAAATAAAACTAGATAATTGATTATTGTTATTATATTTTTATTTAACACAAATATAAAGTTAAACAATTTATTATTATTATATTTTTATTTAACACAAATATAAAGTTAAACAATTTACTATTGTTATATTTTTATTTAACACAAATATAAAGTTAAACAATTTATTATTGTTATATTTTTCTTAAACAATTTATTATTGATTTATTCCACCAAACGCACGTCATACAAAACGAATCTATGTCTTTTTAGATCTGTGTACAAAATAACTCTGACTCTAGCTTATGGTTTTATCTATAATGAAAGCTCGCATTTGCGTCTTTAGTTTTAGGATTTTTTACGTTTAGAAAATGCGCTGAGACGGCATTGCTCTTATGAAATGCGTTGACGGATGTGTTTATGCTGAGACAGCGTTTTAACTCTTGTGCGCTGGCTCAGTTGGATTTGTTTACGCTTATACTGATCTGTGCTTTTTGTGCGCTGGCTCTGTTAGATTTGTTTATGTTTATGCTGATGTGGTTGCAGTGAGTGTGGACATGAGAGATCTGCGTGATCTGGATATGTCACTATATATATGTTTATATATTTATTTGTGCTATATGCGCCCCTCACAGCAGCTGCACATCAGACCGAAGCCCGGCTCTGTTTGCAGTTGCGGCGAATTCGCTCTCTTTCGTCCTCTCTCTTTCGTGCGCAGGTTGTCAGCCATTTGAGCGTGCCTGCCACATATGTCCACCGAGACATATGCCTTTATAGTGTGAGGAGTATGGATGGTACAATATGTCCATCCATACTCACACTATCGGCAGACATAGGTTGGCAACAGCGAAATGGCAGTGGAAAATTACCAGAAATCACGCCACCGAGCCGATCACGTGATTTCTGGTACAGTCCCAACAAAAGGCCGCGACCCGGCCTATAAAAAGAGCGCCGCAACGCACTGGAGGCAGTTCGACGAGATCCGATACGCAAAGCGGAAGCTCTGGGCAAATTCTACGAGTGCGGCAACAGAGCAAACTCTACGCGTGTGAAAAATACAAGTGAGGGCAGATCAACAGGACGACGCATCATCAAGGAACATCGAGTCCTTCGTCGCCTGCAAACCCAATATCAACAAGGACACTGAGGTCCTTAAATAGTTAAAGAAGTGATCCTTGCCACGTTTAAGTCGTGACACTGGGTGAGGCCTGCACAGTTACAAGGTGAATGCGTACGAATCCAGCTGCGTCCAGACGGAATACGTACGAATCCTTTGGCTTAAAGGAGTATCGTATGATAACCGATCGAACAAGCGAAGTCACAGACTCTTGTAAACTGGTGCACGGGTGCCTAGAACCTGCTTTTCCGAACAGGATCACTTGCCGAAAACCAGCGAAGGCCTCAGTGAAGTGTCACCGCGTCTAAATTCAAACATCAAGCAGAATTACTAGTGTATTCAATTTATACCAAATAAACCATTATAATTAAATTAATATATATAAATAATTGTGTTATTAATTATCACTTCGCGACCAAATTTCATACATTTTGTTGCACGAACCCACAGCTCGACTGAGCGTTAGCCCGGCAAAGCAATAAGGTTCGTTACAATATATATATATATATCTGTTTAGTTATTATTATTTTTTGTATATGTAGGTGTATACGACCCCTTTGTATACCCTTTATTTTTTTTTATTCTTACCCTTTCCTTGTGGGCGTTTGTTTTATTATATATATATATATATTCACTTTGTTGTTATTTTAGGTGTATAAGTGTGAGTCCAATTTTTGTTTTGGAGTCACACTTATCTTCCCTCCCTTTTCAATTTTTGGGATTTGGTGACTCACCTCCTTGCTATGCGGCTTCAAGTCACTCACATGGGCCTTCCTTATCCGCTTCTCTGCTGGACTCTTCAGTTTGCATTTGACAGGATGTGTACTTTCACCCACACCCTGTCTCCAATTTTGGGGTTCCATTGCCTGCGCCGGAGGTTGCAGTGCCTTGCCTGGTCCTGAGAGGCCTCGACCGCGGCCAATTGACTTGACTTATATTGCCGGACATATGCTCTTACGTCTCTGTATAAGCCTGGCCAATAGTAGCGCGCTGCTACCCGGGCTATTTCGACTCCCGGATGTCCTGCGGCGGCGGTGTTGTGGTCCTCCTTTAGGACTTGTGTCCTCTTGCCGGTTGGCAGACACAATTTCCAGGCCGTCACATCCTCTGTTCCGTCTCTGTGAGGGATGTGCCATCGCGTCTTCCACCGTTGAGACTCTCCGGCATGTCTCCTTCTGGGGCTGTCGAGATTTGGCATCTGTAACGCTCCTGCCTGGTTTGACTGTCTTTGCTATGTACAGTCTCTCCTCCTGATGCTCTCTAATTCTTTTCCCTGGTTTATTTATCCTCAAGCCTGCGCACTCCAAAATCGTTCCCATGCCCGACAGAAAATCCCATCCGAGAACTAAGCCATCGATGACTCCTGGGAGTATCAGTAGAGCAATATCCATACTACTCCTGCCGAGTCTGATATTCACCTCGACTTGTTCTCGGACTCCGCTGTTTCGACCATCTGCCATGCTACGTCGAACAGTCCACGAGCTAGCTTCTCGCTAATGAAACTACTCGTGGCCCCTGTATCGATCGTAGCCTTGTACTGGCAGTTGCCGATCTCTACAACCGCTGTCAGCTGCGCTCCCTCGTCCTGCAGGCTGCCGATTAGCGTCTTGGGGCTGCCCTTGTTCGGCTGCCGCTCGCCTCTCGGTGGTTGACACCGGTTTCCTACTCCCGTTGGACAACATACAGACGTACGAACTCCGATACGTCCACATATCCAACAATAATCTAGCATGGGATTTGTGCACTCTATCGCACGGTATCCCTCCTGGCCGCAATATCTGCAGGCCATCGCCATATTATTTATATGTGTTTGTGTATTGTCGCGTCTCGTCCTCGGGGCTGGTCTGGGGCTCGTGTCGGCTTCGCTTCTCTGTGTCCGTCCAATATCCGCTATCCGCATAAGCCGTTGGCCGTCTTGCCTTTTCGCTGGCTCTATTTGGCGGTAGTGGCGCGTCTTTGGTAACTCCATATGTGTGTACTTGCCTTTGATGCGGGGCGTTGTATCTCGAGTGCTCCACTCGTCTCTGTTGCGGCTCTACTCGCATTCGCTGTGGAGTGTTATAATTCGGCTGATGCATGCGTCTCTGCTGTCGCAGCTTTTCTCTATCAGAGCTCCTCACACACGACGGCCAAATACATCCATTCCTCTAAATCGCTGAATTGATCTGGCCTGGCGTATGCTCGAAGGTCTTGGAAGGCTGTTGTTATAGATTTTCAGCAGTTGTTTGGCTGCCGAATATTACAGTGGCCGCATGAGCGTCTGCATGTACACCATGTACGCTTTGAATGGCTCGTTCATAGCCTGACGTCGGTGGTTAACTTCCTCCTTTAAGTTTTGTAACGAACCTATTCTGAACTCAGTCGAGCTGCGGGTTCGCGAAACAAATTTATATTTGATCGAGATGCGATAATTAACAACACATGGGATTTTATATATATTAAGTTAAATAGTGGTTTTATTTTAATTGTACTATTTAATTTACAATTGCATTGATTATTAGCACTGTTGAAGGCACTTGGTTTTACATCAGTTCACTGCAGCCCTTGGTCAGCTTCGAAGAGTTCACCTGTTCACGAGAGTTTTGCTCCAAGTAAATCCGCGCACCAACTAGGAAAGTTCGATACGTTTGTCTGCCCGACAACGTCACCATACGGCGTTCCGGTTATGCACACGGAATCGCTCGCATACGCGTTGCTTAAACAAAGACTCGATCTCACTCGGGGTCGTTTGATTTTATGCGGATTCCGCCTGTCGCTACGACTCAAGCGAGGCAATGATTTGCACTTCTTAATAAGTTCAGGACCTCAATGTCCTGTGTTGTCTTAGGCCTGGCAGCGTTGACTCCCTCGATGCTCCTTGTTGGTGTATTATTCGTCGAGTCCCTCGATGCTCTTTGGTTGTGTGTCGTTCGGATTGACGTACAATTTTACACTTGTAACGTTCACTGTCGTTTTACTTGTCCGCTGCACTCGCGTAGATTTTGTTCAGAGCTTCCGCGCTTCTGAAGAGTTTCCCCTTCTCGTATGAATTCTGACTGCTTGCTTCTGTCGCCTGGGCTGCTCTTTTTATAGCCCAAGTCGCAGCCTTTTGTCGCGACTGTACCAAAGATCACGTGATCGTCTCGGTGGCGTGATATTTGGTAATTTTCCACTTCTATTTGCTGGCGCCAGACTATGTCTGCCGTTAGTGTGAGTATGGATGGCGATATTGCGCTCGCCATACTCCTCACACCATAACGGCATATGTCCTGACCGACGTGTGTGTCAGACACGCTCATCTGGCTGACAACCTGTGCGAAAGAGAGGGGGTGAAAGAGAGCGAATTCGCCGCAACTGCAATCAGAGCCGGACTTCGGTCTGATGTGCAGCTACTGTGAGGGGTGCATATAGCACACATAAATATATAAACCTATATATTTATTTGCCATCGCTATATGGCTCCTCACAAACCAAAGATATTCACCACATTACTTCGAATTCGATTTGCAATCGATTTGCATCTGCAAGATGTACCGTTGTGTTCGCGTCACTCATCCAGACCAATACCTTCAATGCATCCTATGTCCAGGTGTACATCTTGCGTTGCGTTGGGCAAGTTCGTCGGGCAAATCATTTACCCACGTTTCAGAAGACCAAATTAGGCTGGATAGTTTCTAGAGGCTGTGCTATTCCCAAACACTCGTCTCTAGCTGCAGCGATCAAGCATACGGAATCGGAACCGTTGTTCGATTTAATTACTGTAGGCGATACTATTGAAGAAGTCGCTGAAATTCGTCAGCAGGTCCAGGAGCCGCTTCGAAGAGAAGAGCATATATCGTTAAATCCGACTATGGACAGCTTTGGATTACTGCGCGTTGGCGGGCATCTTCAAAATTCGTTGTTGGATTACGAGGCAAAGCACCCAATAATTCTGCCATCTCAGCACCCCGTCACCATCGCCATCATCGATCATTTTCACCGCCAGTTCCTACACAGTGGACCACAAAGTTTGCTGGCCGCACTTCGACAGCGATTTTGGCCCATTGGTGGGCGTGGCAGCAGTCATCGGCAAATGCATTCGTTGTTTTCGAATTAATTTTACCTGCGGTGTGCATGATTAGTACATTCTTTATAAGTGGGAGGATTTCTTTAGCCGCCTCACTCAGATAATCTTCTGGTTCCAGAATGCCTTTATTCTTATTCTCATATGAAAATGTACTAATACGGTTTTTAAACCCAGTTGAAATCATTTTAACCAGGGTATTCTCAGGTGTAAAAGGTGTAAACACTTGCATCTTATCGAAGATGGGCGCTCCACTTTCATGATGGTATATGCTCATTGCATGAGGTGCAGAGTTTGGTCTGATTCGTTGATGACGGTCTTGAAGAGTTAATCATGTTGGTGAAGGCGGTGGGGGTGAAGTTGGAGTTGGTGGCAGTGATGGGGTTGATGGCGAAGTTGGTGAAGGCGGTGGGGGTGATGTTGTAGTTGCTGTTGTTGATGGTGGTGGTGATGTTGTCGTTGGTGATGGTGATGGGATTGATGGCGAAGTTGGTGTTGTCGATATTGGTATTTAGTTCGTTATCATTAACCATATAGGTCAAATGATCAAAATAGTTAGTGCGGCTCTGACCTTGATATTTAATGCCCTCGGAGGAGTTGTTCTTATTGAGAGACATTTTAAATTTTTATTTTATAAAACACAACAAAGTGTTTGTTGACACAAAACGGAATTTTTTATTTTTTGTTTTTTCGCTTTGGTACCACAACACGAAATTTTTAATTTTGTTTTTCCACTTTGTTAACACAAAATTTGTATTTATGCTTTTCCACCTAGTTAACACAAAATTTGTAGTTATGCTTTCCACTTTGTTAATACAAAATTTATTTATTTTTATTTTTTGTTTTTTCACTTTGATGTCACAATACGAAACTTTGATTTTTATCAAGACATAAAAGGGTTCGAAAACTACTAAGGTTTTAGAAATAAGAATGAAATCATCATAAGGAGGGTCACTCAAACAGAGTGCACTGTAAGAGGGAGACAACCGATAACACACACACAAAAAGATAGCTGCACGTGTCAACCGTACGTGCGAAGTACCTACTCAACATCAGTTTACGTCAATAATGCTGTAATTAGGATGTGGGAAAACATTAGATGGGAGGTGTCCTAAGAGTTGTAGCCAATGACAACGAAGGTGCGAAAAGAGAACCAAAAACACTTTCCACTGATCAGTGAACCCACCCTTAAAAAATCAAAATCAAATCATTTACCTGCACACTTGTGCGGTAGCTGCTAACCGATCTTCCACTATATTCTAGCACACTGGTAACGCGTTACATATTTTTAATCAGATTCCAAAATTGAAAAACACAATCACGTACGCACACACAAGGGTGCGAGTGATCCTCCACCTGACCCCAACCCCCAATAAAAAATAGGACTTCCTGTGGGACTTCCTGTGGGACTTCCTGTGGGACTTCCTGTCATAGAATGCCCAATAAAAAAACAGAATCACGTACGCACACACAAGTGCGCGAGTGATCCTCCACTATATTCTAGCACACTGGTAACACGTTACATAGTTTTAATCAGATTCCAAAATTGAAAAACACAAAACACGTTACGTATTTTTAATCAGATTCCAAAATTGAAAAACACAATCACGTACGCACACACAAGTGTGCGAGTGATCCTCAACCTGACCCCAACCCCAAATAAAGATAGGACTTCGTGTAGGACTTCCTGTCTTAAAATGCCCAATAAAAAGGATCATCCATAAATCTAGACCCTTTGATCATAAATATCACGCACGTGATCCAAAACCACACCTTTTTCTCAAAAAGGTCACACCCACCCAAAAAGCAATTAATCAAGTGCCATAACAAGGCAATTAAAAAACATAAGCTGTCAAAAAAAAAGATTTACGACTTCCTGTCATAGAACTCTCATTCCCCTACTACTGATGAGGATTCTATTTGTGAGCAATTATTTCTCCGCAATTATGCGCGACTTGAATCAGGCGAGTACACAGTTCGGCTTGTTATGCTTGATGTTTTATTTTATTTATGTGTATATATATATATATATATGTCTGCTTAGTTATTATTATTTTTTGTATATGTAGGTGTATACGACCTTTGTATACCCTTCCTTTTTGTTTTTATTCTTACCCTTTCTTTTGGGCATTTTAATTTAATTTCTCCGTATATTTTATTTTATTCTTTTATACATATAGGGGTATACGACCCCTTTGTATACCCTTTCTTTTTTCTTATTCTTACCCTTTCCTTGTGGGCGTTCGTTTTATTATATATATATGTATATATTCATTTTGTTGTTATTTGGGGATTTGGTGACTCACCCGCTTCCTTACTATGCGGCTTCAAGTCACTCACATGGGCCTTCCTTATCCGCTTCTCTGCTGGACTCTTCAGTTTGCATTTGACAGGATGTGTACTTTCACCCACACCCTGTCTCCAATTTTGGGGTTCCATTGCCTGCGCCGGAGGTTGTAGTGCCTTGCCTGGTCCTGAGAGGCCTCGACCGCGGCCAATTGACTTGACTTATATTGCTGGACATATGCTCTTACGTCTCTGTATAACAAAAAAATATGACTTCCTGTAGGACTTCCTGTCATAGAATGCCCAATAAAAAGGGATCATCAATAAATCTAGACCCTTTGATCATAAATGTCACGCACGTGATCCAAAACCACACATTTTTCTCAAAAAGGTCACACACCTGTCACCCCACCCATAAAGCAATAAATCAAGTGCTATAATTAGACGATTAAAATTCAAAAGCTTTACGACTTCCTGAATTAGAATCCCCAATTCACTACGGTTTATGTGGGATATGGTAAGCCAGGCCTTATCAGCTGGCTTAACATAACCACATCCTCTCTCTTTGCAATGCAGCCTGCTCTCAGCGCACTCTGCGCTGTTAGCAGCCTCCACACAGCGCACTCATCAGCTCTGTTATCGCTAACACAAAATGTTAATCTATTAGCATTCAAAAGCATTCGCACTTGAATTAATCTCGTAACCAAAGCCAACGCAAGAAGTTGTGCAAACATTCATACATAGTGTTCAAAAATGAAAAATGAACCCTATAATAAGATATATAATAAGAAAAATCATTGTAAGCCATAATGTTGTCAGGCCTAATAATCAAATGATAACGCCGACTCTCGGCTGGCTCTTGGCAGAATATTCAAAAATGAACACCCTATAATAAGATATATTATAAGAAAAATCATTGTAAGCCATAATGTTGTCAGGCCTAATAATCAAATGATAACGCCCACTCTCGGCTGGCCCTTGGCAGAATATTCAAAAATGAACACTCTGTATTTACGGTGGCTCGAAGCTTATTCTGATCAGTGCCAAAGAAAAAATGGAATTGCCTGCCATGAGCTAACCATTCATTATTTTTCAGAAATTCCAAAGACCGATGGTAGGTATATATATTAACCACCAAAATTAATATATGACCCCAATACACTGGGGTTTCCCCACCTGCTAGGAAGGATTATAAAAATGTAGCATACTTGTAGGCATATTTTTCATTTGGAGCAGGTACATTGTGGACACCTGGGTGCCATAAAACCCGGATTTTTTACCTAAAGTTGAGTATTTTCGGTATAAGTAGACCAATCCTTCGTAGTCAGTATAGTTTTATCCTGCATCTCGGATGCAATAAGCCAAAAAGGACTATGGACAAACAGACTATCATTGAACTACGAAAACTCATCCTGGAACAGTTCCAAAACGGATATTCACATCGCCAAATAGCTGAAATGGTCAATCTGAGCAACTCAACTGTGAATAACATCATTCGGTGCTTCGTCGACGCAAATCGGATTGAGGGCAAGAGCAGAAAGGCACCAAACAAGATTTTCACCTAAGAGGAGGAGCGAAGGATCACCAGGAAAATAAGTGAAAATCCCAAGCTATCGGCTCCAAAAGTGGCTCAACAGATGCGGGATGAAATGGGGAAAAAGTGCTGTGTGGAAACTGTGTGCAGGTTTCTGTGCAAACATGACTTTAATGCCCGAGTACCACAAAAAAGCCCTTTATAAGCGCGAAAAATAAAGGGTGTTCAGAAATGAACACCCTGTATTTATATATATATCACATGTACTAGCTGATGCCTGACACATGCAGGCCAGCCTTACTCATCGCGGTACCTGCTGCTGAAGTTCGATGCGCAACTACGGTTATTGCTGGCTACGGATTGCCGGCAGCTCGGGGCGCGACGATCGCCGCGATCCAGCTGCCTGACGCTCTGACTAGATGATGCCTGACCCATGCAGGCCAGCCTTACTCATCGCAGTGCCTGCTGCTGAAGTTGGATGCGCAAGTACCGTTATTGCTGGCAACGGGTTGCCGGCAGCTCGAGGCGCGACGATCGCCGCGATCTAGCTGCCTTCATCGACGGTCGCCGCGAGCCAGCTGCCTTCATATACAGGCCCCGATCCAGCTGCCTTCATCGACGGTCGCGCGAGCCAGCTGCCTTCATCGACAGGCCCCGATCCAGCTGCATTTTACATACATTTAGACTAAGCATTTTTGTGTAAATAAAGAGCCTGCTCATCAGAGCAGTTCAATTCGATCTTACAAGTCGACTCTGTTCGTTGTGAACACATAGTGAAATAAATATATATAGCTACAAAACCACCCCGCTGCCTTTCATTGAAGGAAGAGAGAAGATTTGGAAAAATACGCCTCCCCACATTTTCACCTACTACTCATGAGGCCCTAGGACATAGAAACCCTCAACCCAACAATGATCCTGGCATTCGTGCAGGAGATGGGACTGATGGAAGAGCTGTAGGCTCAGTAAGGGGGCACAATAGACCTTATAGGTCTCAGCGCCAGCTTTTCCACCAATTCCAACTCATTGGCGTTATTTTCAAGGCCATTGGCGTTCCACACGCCAACGCGCATCCCAATTTGGCTCATTTACTGGCAAGTACAGCGTGCAACAGGCTCATCATGGCCATCATTGTCTCACTTAACTTGTCGAATTTTGACATAAGACTGTCAAGCTGGGGATTGGCGGGTTGATAATACAGGTAAGGCTGTTGCACTTTCTGATATTGATCCTGTGAGGGCTGCTGATGTTGTTGACGCAAAGACAGGTGGTGTTGTTGTTGATGACTTAGTTGCTGTTGATGTTCTTGCTGCATGTGCTGTTGCTGTTGGTGTTGCTGCTGCTGACGTTGCCGAAGTTGGGGCTGTTGTTCTTGAAGAAGCTGCTGCTAATGGTGACTCTGCTGCTGCTGGCGTTTCTGCAAGTGTTTCTGCTGATGCTGAGCGTTCACTCGATGCCTAAGCATCTGGCGAACTTTTGGTTGTCGCTTTTTTCTTGTCTGCTGTTGCTCAGGAACCTGCGGAGCATCTTGTTGAGGCGGCAAAGGTTGTTGTTGCTGCTGTAGCAGCTGCTGCGGCTGCTGGCGGTGCTGAGGTTGTGGCTGTTGTTGTTGATGAAGCTGCTGCTGATGGTGACGCTGCTGCTGAGGGTGACTGAACCACACTTAGGGCAGCGATGCTGTTTTTGGCAGTATTTCATAGTGTGACCAAATTCCTGGCAGCGGTGGCACTGGGGGATGTCCAAATGCCGATCAGGGCATTCAAAAGTGATGCGAACCTGAGAGATGGAGCGTAAGTTGTAGATCTCTTTGTTATTCGCAGCCGGCTCCAACTCCAAATAACAAAGGTTTAGCTCCTTTTTGCTAACCCGGCTGACAATAGTTTGAACTCCTCGCACTGAGTGCCCAGATCTGGCGAGCTTTTCTCTTAAGCAGTCAATTTTCTGCAACGATGGATGCAGTCCCCTGACCACCACTCGGAAGCCTCTGTCCTCCTTTAGTTGGTAAGAGTGAAATGGGATTTTCTTCTCTGAGAACAATTTCTGGATTGCCCTGTATGCGTCAATACCACTTGTTTATTGTTTAATGTTTAAAGCGATGCGCGTGTTTCGCTTGTATGTTTTTATGTGTTCTTTTATGCGCGTAATTCACTTGCACATGCACAGTCGACGCGAGCTAAATCGAGAGTGTGGTTAAATGAGCTTGCATGTGCAAGGCGAAGACAAAAAGAAAAAGAGACAAAACCCAGGGATGGGCATGCAAATTACGTTATGAAGTTACGTTACTTATTTTATGATTCTAATTAATTGGTTGTAGGCTGCTGCTGCCTCCGACATACTCCCCCCGTTGAAAGTCCAAGGGTTTCAACCGACTTGGTCTAAGGGGGCAGAACAGCGATCTTGCCAACGGCTCCTTTGACGGTGCCAGCTGCAGGTTTGATTGTTGCAGCTCGCGAGACGCCGTCCTTTCCAGAAATATGTTATGTCGTGTTCTTCGATGGTGGCTGTTGTGATTGTGGCTATTATGATTGTGGCTCTGGCTGTGGCTATGATTATGATTTTGATTCAGGTGCTGTTGCTGTTGTTGATGATGGTGATGATGATGACTTCGCGTACTGCGAATTATTGTGGAGCCACCCAGCGCCGACGATGAGGCAATTGACATCGGCACACCAGTCGCCTTGGACACCAGCATGGTGCAGGAACATGATGTGGAAGACGATGATGCAATTGACATCGGCACAACAGTCGCCTTGGACATCAGCATGGTGCAGGAACATGATGTGGATGACGATGATGCAATTGACATCGGCACAACAGTCGCCTTGGACACCAGCGTGATGACTTCGCGCACTGCGAATTATTGTGGAGCCACCCAGCGCCGACGATGAGGCAATTGACATCGGCACACCAGTCGCCTTGGACACCAGCATGGTGCAGGAACTTGATGTGGATGACGATGATGCAATTGACATCGGCACAACAGTCGCCTTGGACACCAGCGTGATGACTTCGCGCACTGCGAATTATTGTGGAGCCACCCAGCGCCGACGATGAGGCAATTGACATCGGCACACCAGTCGCCTTGGACACCAGCATGGTGCAGGAACATGATGTGGAAGACGATGATGCAATTGACATCGGCACAACAGTCGCCTTGGACATCAGCATGGTGCAGGAACATGATGTGGATGACGATGATGCAATTGACATCGGCACAACAGTCGCCTTGGACATTAGCATGGTGCAGGAACATGATGTGGATGACGATGAGGCAATTGACATCGGCACACCAGTCGCCTTGGACACCAGCGTGATGACTTCGCGCACTGCGAATTATTGTGGAGC
>JAWNMQ010000530.1:0-50084 GCA_035043855.1 Drosophila percnosoma
TGATTTTTACGATAGGATCATTGAATGGTCACAGCATTGGGTGCTTGGCGTCGAACGATATATGTGCTGCTTCCAGTCGACCTCCAACTCGCAAGATGCCATCCTCATTCAAGAAAGGTGCTAGAGATTTAATGATCTTTGCACTCCTTAACCTTTTTAATTTGTTTGATGTCATCCATAAAATCATAACGTTGTATGTTACGGACAATGATTTTTTTCGCTTCTTGGGGTTCATTGAACTCTATAATTTGGCTGGTGTGCTCCTTTCCTTTTCGGAACCGCATCAAATAAGCTATGATTCTGACTAGCTTATTGAACGAACCATTATGCCTAATTTTATAAATGATGTCCTCTTCCCTGGTGATAGTCATTATTGATTTCTGACTATTCTTTGGAGGGTTTAAGCTATCCATCTCATCATTCGTACATCAGCCGCATTATTTTCTGACGCAACATGCCTCCATTCCTTTTTTTGAGAGTTAGGCGTTGTATTGTCCCAACTCTTGTAGCGACGAATTTGTCACGGAAGATGACTTTTGCTACAAGTTGAGCACCCAATACAGCAGCCTTTAGTTCCAGACGTGGTAGCGTTATTACGTTGATTGGGGCTAAAAGCGATTTGGCACATAACAATTGGACTGTGGCTTGTTTGTCCTTATGTATGGCCCTTATATAAACGGCAGCTCCAAATGCCTTTTCTGAAGCATCAACAAAACAAACGAATGAATTTCTGTTGATACAGGTATTTTTCCACGAAACATGTGACGTGGTACCTGAATGGAGTTGAGAATTTTTAGATCCTCTCTGTATTGTTTCCACCCGTCTTGAAGATGAACTGGAAGGTCCTCTTTGAAATCAAATCCTTCCTTTGTGAGATGTTGCATGAATATCTTTGCTTTCACGACCACTGGTGAAAACAGTCCCAGAGGATCGAAAATCCTGAAGATCTCAGGCAACACATCTCTTCGTGATATTTTTTCTTTAGAGACGATATCAGTTTTTCCACATAAACGATCAGATTTGGGGTTCCAAGTGATTCCCAGGGTTTTAATGGAACAATCCTCGTAAGCGGTATCTTCCAGTTGAACATTTGGCACTATGTCTTCCTTTGATACTTCTTGTAGTAATTCAATCTTATTACTACACCATTTTCTCAATTTAAATACAGAACTGTGCAGGAGTTTATTCAGCTGTTGTTGTATTTGAAGAGCCTTCTGCAGATACTGCAGACTCTTAGTGGCTAAAAATGGTGCTGCCTTTGTTCCGTATGTAACCGTTTTCAATCTGTAGTATTTTAGATCCTCTGATGGATCGCTGCGCCATACTATGGACTGATAGTACTGATCTTCCGGATTCATCCAAATCTGTCGATACATTTTTTCAATGTCCGCTGTGAATACATATTTGTGCATTCTAAAACGGAGCAAGATCGAAAATATTGAATTTTGCACCGTTGGTCCATTGTGCATCAAGTCATTGAGTGACTTTCCTGATGACGTGACTGCAGAAGCATCAAAAACCACTCTTAATTTCGTTGTGGAACTGTCGGGCTTGACAACACAATGATGTGGTATGAAACTAGCGGGCCTTTGCTACTTCCTTTGTGTGCATTTCCTTCATGAGGCCCAGGGCTTCGTATTCCTTCATGAATTGAACATAGCTGGCTTTAGTCGCAGGATGTCGTGTAAGTCGCTTTTCCAAACACAAGAATCTTCGTGTCGCCAGATCACGACTCTCCTCCAGGGCTGAAGTATTTTCCAAAAATGGGAGTCGAACGATGAGTTTATTGTTTGCAATTGTTATTGTTCTGCAGAAAATGCTTTTCGCATTGTTTCTCCAACGGCGAAATGCAAGATTCTTTCGTTTCGAACGAGTCCAATTCCCAAAATTTAGCTATTTGATGATCTAGCTTCTCTTCTTCAATAAGTACTGAGCATGTACTTATTGTTGATGATGCATCTTTAAGCTTCCCTGCTATAATCCATCCTAGCTTGGTTTTCTGTAACCTTGGCATTCCTTTTCCAATTTTTAAATGATTATTTTGAATGATTTCAAAATAATATTCTGCTCCTAGAATTACGTCAATTCTTCCAGGCTTGTCAAATGTGGGATCCGCCAAGGTGATGGGTGCCGGAAACTTCCAACGAGAAGTGTCGATTGACTGTGCTGGTTGATCAGATATCAAGTGCGGCAACACGATCGCTTCTAACCTTGAGTTGAATTTATTATTATGAGATTTAATCATAACATTCACTCTTGCTCTCGATGTTTGTGTTTGTCCGCCAATTCCATTAATTTGAAGATCAGATTTTTGCCGTTTGAGATTCAATCTTTTTAGTACTCTCTCCGAGATGACGTTGACCTGTGAACCGGGGTCACGTAGAGCTCTGAATTCTCCTTAATGTCCATTGTTTCCTTCAATTAGGACTCTTGCTGTGGCTAGAAGTACATATTTTGACTGTATACAACTTGCCGATGCTGATACTTTGAAATCAGGTTTGACTTCCAAATGTAACAATGTGTTGTGCCCTTTATTGCATTTAAAACAATCTTTTCTTGGGCATTTTTTTGCGGTATGGTCACGCTTAAAACGTTTTACGCACAGTTTCTGCTTTTGAACCCAATTTAACCTCTCTGATGGGGTCTTTTTTAGGAATTCCGTGCACTTAAACATGGCTTGATTTGGTTTTTCACAGAAATAACAAATGAATTCTGATCCAGTCGACACGCATATATTCTGTTGAGTGCTAACATTTTTGTGATCAACACTGCACGTGGCTTCCAATGTCAAAAATCGTTTTTCCAAAAATTTCAACAACTGACTTATTTTTTGTAATTGCCTTGAATTTACGACAGACTGCTCATATAACATATGAGTCTGTCGATCTAATTTCTTGCTCAATTTGCACAGCAGTATTGGATCCCAGGTTTCTGTTGTGATTCCAATATTATTTAATGCAGATAACGTCTCATTTATGTTATCATGCAGAGCTTTGATTGACTTAGCCTCATTTGTTGTCGATTGTGGATCTAATAGCTTATTGATCAATGCGTTACATAGCACTCGTTTGTTGCTGAAACGCTCTTGCAGCATATTCCATGCTGTTAAATAGTTTCCTTCAGTTAAGGAAAGGTGGCGTATTAGGCGTTCCGCGTCTCCGATTATGTTGGTCTTTAAATACCACATCTTTTGAATAATGGGTAATGTTGACTCATGAATCATTTTCTTAAAAATGTCATGAAATTGCTGCCACTTTAAATAATCCCCATTAAATTTTGGGATTTCTACCTTCGGAAGAGGTAGTGCAGCATGCATTTGATTTGTATTGGCAGGTCGCTGAACCATTTCTTCATCTGTGATGGTTTGTACTGAAAATCACAGCATCTTCAGCAGCCAAATATCTTCTGTCATCGTATCCAATCTTCTTTGGATCGTTGAACTTTTGTAGATTAATATTGGCTTATGACCTTATGAAAACTTTGGCGAGTCTCATTAGTCATTTTGTTCATTATCCTTTCTAAACTGTCGAGCCAAACGTTCTGTTTGCGAATCATTGGCTCGATTTCAAACTCTTCATTCTGAGTCAATGAGTCAATGATAGATTTTCTAATTCCAATGACGACGCTTCATTCTGGAATTTTTCTATATATTCAAGTACTAATTTTTGTACTTGTTTAAAGTATCGATTTGTAAAATAACTATGTATTATTTTTTGAATATTGTTTTCTTCATTAGAGAAATCATCCCAAAGATTATTTAATCTTTTTAGGCGCTCTTGAAAATATCCTGCCTTCGCCTTTCGTTCAACAGAATCTTTTTTGTAATTCCGAATTACATTCTGTATTTCCTCGCTAGTCGCCAATTGCTTGTCCAGCAATGTGTTCAGATTTGAAAGATCCATCTTTATCCCTTATTTCACTATTCCTTTTTTTTTACTTTGAAATATAACTGATTCGTTGGAGGTATTTTTGTATGTCTCTACGACAAGATGTGCCTCGACTCACACCAAAATAATAATCAGTGTATATAACAAAGTAAATTGGAATATAAAAAATGTATTATATTTTCCGTTTTTTCTTTCTTAATTTTTGAATTTTTATTTTTGTTTTCCGAACGAGATATTTCTGTACTTCTGCTGCAGATGTTGGACTGACGTAGGTATCGATCGCCAAGTTGACCAGGTACCTTCAAGACTGTGATCCTTTTTTTGAGTAGCTCAGGTAACGTTTTTTGTTGTTGCGGAACTATGTTACCTAGTTGCCAAGTTAACTAGGAATTGTTTATGTGGAAAATGGTTGCCAAGTTAACCAAATTCCAATGTTAGTCTGTTCTTTGACTAAAACGTTCGTCTATGATTCGCCAAATGAATCTTAACAGACTGTTTGTTTACCTATCGGTAAACGAATGCTATTTACCACTTAGTAAACGAAATGACTGAATGTATTTAAACGTTCGGGGTCACCAAATGAATAAGAAATGGTCTTATTTGAGTATGCTGAAAAATGTTTGGTTTGCCGCATTAGTGTCTGCATTTCCACCATGTATAACTTAAATGGCTCGTTTACGCCCTGACGTCTTCGGGTGACTTCGTCCTTCAGGTTTTCGAAGTAGTCTATGGGTAAGAAATACCCCTGGAAACTTTGGACAAATGTTCCCCATCTCGTCCAGTGTTGGTTATTGGCCACATACCACTTCAGAGCCACTCCCTGGAGTAGTTCAGGCATGGTCCTGGGGATCAGATTCAGGTTGAGTCCATATGTTTCCGCTGACCACTCGATCTGTTCCAAGAATTCCAATGGCTTTGTGGTGCCGTCGAAGCGAATATTCCATTCCCGGACTTGCTTCGCTATCCTTGGGTATTCTGACGATGTTTCCGGCGCTGTGTTGTCATTTATGGATCCTCTCCTTGAAGGGTTTGGTGTTGGTGTTCCCCATACCGTGCGGCTTTCTTCTCGTGTGCGCGCTGCTGCTGAGGTCATTGCAGGTATGCTGAACTGAGCGAAATCTATATTCGGCACTTTTATTGTCTCTGCTGCTTTTTCTACTCCTTTTGCCGGTGATATTCTGGTATGCATGGCTGCCATTTCCTGCAGCCGCTGGCTGTATTGTGGTGTGGACTCGTTAGCCATCGCCCATTCTCCGAACTGTCGGCGCAGCTCATCTAATGTCCCGCGAAGTGGCAGTTCAAATTCTTCGGCGTATTTTATCACTTCCTCCCTCTTGAGGGTGTATACCCATGCGCGAACCATTATTGCTTATATTGTTGTTATTTGTTTTATTATTACTGTATGTTATCAATTATCGCAACCACTAACGTTGGGCGCCAGTTGTAACGAACCTTTTTAGTCCGTTCAGTTTTAGCTAGGCTAAAACTCAGTCGAGCTATGGGTTCGAGCAACAAATTTTGTTTAGTTGCGTTTGCGACAATTAATAACACTTTGTATATTAATTTAGGGGTTTTTATTGCATTTGTTCTTAAGATTAGCTTTAACTATTGTGTTTATTTCTCACTTAGTATTATTTTCACTACTGTTTATAACTTGCTTGTAGCTTATTATTATATCCCGTTCGAACTGTGTCGCACTCCGGTTATATTCGTCCGCACTGTTGACGCGTTGTTTGGCTTCGCACTCACTGACCCTTGGTGGTCTGCGACGCCCCCTTTTATAGGTCAGATCGCGTCGGTGGTCCGTCTCTTTTGGGGCGTTTCCCACGCCTTTCCGCTGACGCTGTACTTCCCACGTTTTCCCGCCGACGCTGCACTTCCCACGTTTTCCCGCCGACGCTGCACTTCCCACGGAGTACGGCAGCGGTCACCTGCTTCAAGGTTGCAGCCCACTGGTGTCGCTGCAATCGATGAAATTCGAGCAGCGGTTGCTTCTGCCCGATTGGTCGTTCCGTTTCTCCCATGGTCTGCTGTGATCGCTGCGATTGGTTGGAATTCGAGCAGCGACCACCTATTTCGCGACCGCGGCTCACTGGGGTCTCACGCTATCCGATGTGGAATGCGCTGATGGCGCACTTGCGCTCTCAGCAGCGCCAAGTGGTGGTGTCCGTTTTCCAACCGCTGGGGTAGGCACGTGTGCTCTTGGTGGAAATCGGAGCCGCGTGTGCTGTTGGCCCACTGTGGTCTTCTTACATAATGTGCTGCTCGCTGGCTGCAGGTGTTCTCGTCGTTGAACACCTGGTTGCAGTTGTTTTCGTCGTTGACGAAATCTGCTGACGTGGCGCAAGATCCAATGTCGTCTGCTGCAAATCGTTTGGAGGGTTGCCCATAACGTATGTGGCAATTGTTGCGAGGGGCGCATATAGCTTTTGTCAATGCACTCCTCACACTCCCCCCTTTCTTCGGTAAGTGGAAGCCTTCCACTTCCCAGCGATAATTTTTTGTTTATGTCTGCGGTAAGCATTACGTTTTCGGCGGTCGTTGCATTTTTTCCTAATGAACGTAGAGGTAGGTCATGGTCCTACTCTTTCTGCACTACGTGTTGCGCAGTGGCAATTTGAGTAGCTTGTTCTCTTTGAACATTTATTATGCTTTATTTTTATATATGGATGTATACAACTTTTGTATACCCTTGCTTTTTTTTATTATTATTACCCTCTCCTGTTGGGCGTTTTATTTTATTGTGTTATTATCTTATATATAAGTGACATATCCAGATCACGCAGATCTCTGATGTCCACGCACACTGCGACCGCAACAGCAGCGCACAAGAAACGCCGTCCCAGCGATCACAACCAAAAATTAATACAACACCTATCCCATTCTACAAGTGGGCTAACGTGAAACCCAAACGGACAACCGACACCACCATTCAAGTGGGCCACCCGAATTAGACTCCGTCAGTGCACTCTACAAGTGAGCTAGCATGAAACTGGGCCATCGCCAGACCCAAGCGGGCCATCCGACACCTCCACCAATAGGACAGCAGCGACACAGCTACACATCGCAGAAGAAGCAAATGCGAGTTTTCATTTTAAATAAACCACTAGCATAAGTTGAGAGTTATTTTGTACGCAAAGCTGAGAGAACGTGTGTTTTGTTAAATAAAATATTATATTATTCTTAAAAATCCGTTGTCGGATTCTTCATTTGGCGCAGCCGGTACAGCACTCTCCAAAAACGTAATTATATATATATAATAAAACAAACGCCCAATAGGAAAGGGTAAGAATAAAAAAAAAGAAAGGGTATATGTATAGTTATTATACACTTTGCGAGTTGAGTTGTAAATTCAGACTGCCCGCTCTGACGAGCAGGCCCTTTATTTATATAAAACTCTTAAACCTAAAATACATAGAAAATACATTAAAATACACTATGCAGCCGCTTAAGGCAACTGCATTGGTCCCTTCTCGAGTGCGGCCGTTTGTAAGGCGACCGCTATTTCACTCTATCGAGTGCAGCCGCTTGTAAGGCGTCTCACTCCATCGACCTCTCTAAAAATAGCTTAACCCCATGCAAGCCAGCCTCAAGTGCCTAATCTTGCGGGCGCTGCATGAGCTAGCTATCAGCATATCTCATGTTTCTATTTAAACAATGCTGTCTTGCATGGGTCAGCTATCAGCATCTCACTTCGTCACATGTTCGTACTCGAACAGTATACAATGGTCGTATACACCTATATATATAAAATAATAAAACAAATACGGAGAAAATTAAATGAAAACGCCCAAAGGAAAGGGTAAGAATAAAATAAAAGGAAGGGTATACAAATGTCGTATACACCTACATAACAAAAATATTAATAAATAAACCAATAGACATATATATGTATACACATAAATAAAATAAAACACCAAGCATAACAAAAAAATAAAAATAACTATAAACAATAATTGGAGCCCTAAGGCGGGTCCAAACTAGGTAAACAGCCCTGAACGCGGCGAAAAGTTAACACGCCACAGCTATTGCCGAGAGTAAACAACAGCTATGGCAGTGGGAGAGGATGGCCATGACCTGCTTTAAAGTTCACTTGGACAAAGTGCAACGGCCGTCGACAGCGTTATGCTTACATCTGACAAAGAACGGCAACAACACTTGCGCTTCAAGAGAAGAAGTGCAACGACCGCCGAAAGCATATTAACTGCGCTTGCGCTCTCCAAGCAACGAAAACATTCGCTCGTCGCTTTGGCGGAAATTTGCAACAACACTGTTCACACGCCAAAGAGCGCACGCACAACGAAAGTTGAAAAACGTGGGCTCACCGCGGTAGACGAATCGTACAACAACAATGGTTGTACTAGGAGAGCGCACGAGCCGCGACCACTGAAAAACGTTCGCTCGTCGCTGTTGACGAATCGTACAACAACAATGGTTGCACTAGGAGAGCGCAAGCGCCGCGACCACTGAAAAAACGTTCGCTCACCGCTGTTGACGAATCGTACAACAACAATGGTTGCACTAGGAGAGCACAAGTGCAACGACCGCCAAAAACATTGTGCTCGGTGCTTATCAACAGCAGATTTACGCACTAGTGTGGAGACGTGCGCAAAAGGCAAAAATGACAACCAACAACAATAGCACTAGTGCGGATGCGTGAGCGACAAAACCATGCACCGTTGGTTAGTCACCAGCACTAGTGCAGGTACACGGATACCAGGGCACCGTTGGTTAGTCACCCACACTAGTGTAAAGAGCACCACCGATAGAAATGAGCACAAACTCAACCCGAGAGAGTTATAAATTAGGGACACGAGTGCCCAAACTATATAACCAAACTGCAGACACGCACACAGCTTATTAGCAAAATCTGCAAGAAGTAACCAACAATGAATAACGAAGCAGAGACAAACGCAGCTTCCAGTGGTCAACGCCGGTTGCCATCGAATCTCGCCGCTGGACCTACCGGAGCTGGGACTCAGCGCAGAAGAGCAGCCGGCCCAGCAGCGCGTATGCCTGATGGACGGCGATCTCGGCGGCCACGCGGACGCGTGGTCCGCATAGTGCGAGTGCTACGAGTGAGGCGCTTGGTGCGTGTGGTGCGTGTACCCGCGCCGCGACTGCCGCCCCGGGACCAGCACGACGACGACGAGCTGGAGCGGTGGGCACAGCCAGGCCACGGTGATTTCGGAATGGACGTTGATGAATAGGAGCGGGATTCCCCGAGCCCTTCGATGGAGGAAGACGAACAACCGCGGCGGCGACGATATCCCAGCGAGATGGATGACATCGACCCCGAGTGGGTGCGGAGGCTCTTCCCAGAGCTACCGCCGACCCCCGATCGGGATGAATCCACGGTGCGTTTCCCAGGGCCGCGGCCACGCACGGACTCGATCGACTCCATCGAACAACCACCAGCGGAGGTCGACAACGAGGTCAACGGCAACGGCATCGAGGGAGGAGGATGGGCCCGCGACCATGAGGGACGCCATATAGACGACGACAAATAAATATATAGGTCTATATATTTATGTGTACTATATGCGCCCCAGACCGAAGTCCGGCTCTGATTGCAGTTGCGGCGAATTCGCTCTCTTTCGTCCTCTCCCTTTCGCACGCAGGTTGTCAGCCATATGAGCGTGTCTGACACACATGTCCACCAGGACATGTGCCGTTATGTGTGAGGAGTATTGCGAGTGCAATATCTCCATCCATACTCACACTAACGGCAGACATAGGCTGGCGCCAGCAGATGGCAGTGGAAAATTACCAGAAATCACGCGATCGCCTCGGTGGATCGCCACCGAGGCGATCGCGTGATTTCTGGTACAGTCCCGACAAAAGGCCGCGACCCGGCTTATAAAAGGAGCGCCGCAACACACAGCAGGCAGTCAGTTCCAGAGAGTCAGATCCAGAGAGACAGTAGAACGAGATCCGATACGCGAAGCGGAACCTCTGACGGAGTTCAGTTCGAGTTAAGAGACACCAAAGTGATAGGGGAAACGCTGCCCAAATAAGCCAGGAACAGATACGCGGAAGTTATCAACGAAATCTGCGTGAGTGCGGCAGAAGAACAAAACAGCGAGTGAAAACCAATAACAACACAGGACACTGAGGTCCTTAAAAGATAAAGTGGTGAACCCTTGCCACGTTTAAGTTGTGCTACGAGGCGAGGCCTACACAGATACATGGTGAACGCGTACGATAAAGCCTGCGTTCAGACGGTATACGTACGAATCCTTTTGATTTTGATGGTCGAGCAGCACGAAGCCGCAGACCTGTGTAACTGGTGCACGGAGAGCCTGGAACCGACATTTCCGAACAGGATCGCTTGCCGAAAACAACTAAGGCCTCAGTGAATTGTCAAAGGAAATAAACGCCAACATTAAGCGGAAGTGTGATTCATTGATTTCAAATAAACCATTCAATTTGATTTAAAATACGAAATAATTGTGTTGTTAATTGTCGCATCGCGACCAAATTCTATAAATTTTGTTGCACGAATCCACAGCTCGACTGAGCGTTAGCCCGGCAAGCAATTAGGTTCGTTACAACGTGCGAAATCCGTTTGGTCAAACGGGGTGCCGTATGGTAAGCTGTCGAACCAGTGCTAAGCCGCGGACTGGCGTAACTGGTGTACGGGGTGCCTAGAACCGACTTGCCCGAACAGGACCACTTACTGAAACAAGCCAAGGCCTCAGTAAATTGCCGAAGGAAACAAACTCAGACATTAGGCGAATTATAAGATCTTTCAATTAATGCCAAATAAACTATATTTATATATAAAATATATAAAACGTGTTGTCAATTGTCACTTCGCGACCAATTCTATAAATTTGTTGCGCGAAATCACAGCTCGACTGAGCGTTAGCCCGTCAAAGCCAACGAGGTTAGTTACAGTTTCGAAAGAGTCCAATTCCAATTTTGCTATTTGATGATTTAGCTTCTCTTCTTCAGTAGGTACTGAGCATGTACTTATTGTTGATGATACATCTTTTTTAAGCTTCCCTGCTATAATCCATCCTAGGTTGGTTTTCTATAACCTTGGCATTCCTTTTCCAATTCTTAACTGATTATTTTGAATGATTTCAAAATAATATTCTGCTCCTAGAATTACGTCAATTCTTCCAGGCTTGTTAAATGTGGGATCCGCCAAGGTGAGTGATGGCTGCCGGAAACTTCCAACGAGAAGTGTCGATAGACTGTGCTGGTTGATCAGATATCAAGTGCGGCAACACGATTGCTTCTAACCTTGAGTTGAATTTATTACGGACGGTTGGACAGTTACCACTCCTGAGCGCAAATGTACAGTGCAATCAGCGTATATAACAAAATAAATTGGAATATAAAAAAATTTATTATATTTTCCTTTTTTCTTTCTGAATTTTTTTTAATTTTTATATTGTCAATGTAGGGGGGCGAATTTCTCCAAATCTTCTCTCTTCCTTCAGTAAAAGGCGGGGTTTTTATCACTAGATATATTATATTTATTTCACTTTGAATGTGATGCACAACTTCGTGCTTGGCTGTTTACAAGGTTATTTTTCGACTGTTAACATATTAACATTAATGTAGAGATAACAGCGCTGAGTGCGCTGTGTGGAGGCTGCTAACAGCGCAGAGTGCGCTGAGAGCAGATAACATTGCCAAGTGAGAGGATGTGGATCGTAGGCTATGTTAAGCCAGCTGATGAAGCCCGGCTTAACATATCTCACATAAACATTCTCCCCCCCTTGCAATGCGCAGCATTGGAAATTAAAAAAAAATGGATATTGCCTTAGGATCGGCAGCTGCCGGTCAGCATCCAGCCAAACTCCGTGTTTTGAGCCAGGGGAAGGCCGCCCTGACACGGAAGCATGCCCGGCAAGATGATGTGAGGATACACATCGGCTCCTAGAATTAGCGAGATAGTCGCTGGAGTGTGCCATCCCTCGTCGGCCAAGACAACATTCGGGAATTTGTCATGAAGCTCCTTGCTGACGGCTCGGAGCGGGGTCCGATGGTGGAGTTGAGGGTCCACCTCAAGCACAATTTCCCGATTTAGTTCCGTTGACTTCGATCGGAGCACAGCGGTACAAACGCGTTCGGACCCAATGCTGGTGACGGACAGCCCAAGGGCCGTTGCCAGTGAAGCATTTATGCGACTCATCGGGCAACATGCGTCGATGAGCGCTCGAGTCTCGAACGATTTGGCACCAGTGTGGAGCAGCACAATAGCGGTTGGTAGAATGTTCACGCTTGTGTGCTGCATCAACGAGGCCAACGAAGTCGCAATGGCAGCCTTTGGAGATGTGGGCGGTGAGTGGCTGTCCATCGGCGTGGCAGATCTACTGGGTGAGGAGGAGCGACGGGATGGAGAAGGGGTGTCCTTTACTTGACGCCGACGCCTTGGCACGTGATCGGCATCGCGCAGATGGAGCAGAGTGTGGTGTGGTCCGTCGCACACCCGACACGACGCATCACTGCGGCAGGTGCCCTCGGAATGCTTATGGGCCAAGCAGTTCGGACAGTAGTGGTTAATGAGCACTGCTCTCAACCGCTTCTCTGCGGAAAGGCGAAGAAAACGCTGGCACTTCCGCAGCGCGTGGACACCTCGGCAGACTCTACACCTGAAAGAGTTTGAGGTGGGGCGATTGATCGTCGTAGCGGTTTTGCGGGAAGGCATGTTGTTCCTTGGTAAAACGAAAGAAGAAAAAAGAAACTGTAAAAGAGGAAAGGAAAATAGCTTATTATTTGGGTTTCCTTTAATTAGGCGAAGTCTGTGGGCTTGTGGCTGCGGTGCAAATTGTTTGCCGACTAGTGCACTTGGACATAAGGGAAGTCCTTGGGATAGTTCAGCGACTGAGCTTTGGAATGGAGGTACCTCCTGAATTGTGGCTGTTGGTACAGAGACGGGTTCGAAGAGGGAAGCGCTTGATAGAGTGGCTGACGCACAGTTCTCTGTGGCTGTGATCGTCTGATGGTCAAAAAGAGAAGGCGGTGGAGCTGCCGGAAAGAGTGGGTCTTCCTGTGCAGGAGCTGCACATAAGGCAACTTCTGCTGCTTTTGCTTCTCCAAATGGATTAAGATTAGCAGGAGTTGCATATGTGGGCGCAAAGGGCGCTTGATGACCAAAGGGTGTTGCTGTAGTTGAAGTTTCCTGCGCTGTCAGCGGACCTTTGTAGAGATGGGTGCCCTTCTGTAGGCGAAATAATGCTTGTGGCAATCCACCAACTGTGGGTGGAGCAATCGCTGCAGCTGGAGGTGGTCCAGTGGTGGAACTGCCCTCATCAAACGGCGTTAGTAGTGAGCGAATGCCGACTGCGTGGAATGAGCGACTGTTGTGGGCGAAGGCGAGGCCCCGCTGGACGATGAATTCTCACCATAGTAGTTGGAGGCCACTTTATTGACAGCCGCAGCAACCGCTGCGGTAGACGAGACGGCTGCAACTGCAGCCTGGTTTGGAAAACTGCTCAGCTGCTTGTCCAGTGTGGTGGGCAGCTGCAACTGTTGAAGATGTCGGTGCGGTGTGTTGACCGTCGTCGAGGCGTAATGCGCCGGATTTGGCTGCATTACCGCACTGTAGCTGCCGATCGGGGATGGCGGCACGAAACTGTCGTAACTCATAAAGTGTTCACGGCCGCCACTCACCGCAGCCGCATTGCAGCTGGCGAGGCTTGCCGTCGTAATGGTGGCTAGGTGCGGATGTTGAAATTCCTCCGCAGTGCTGCCGGTGCTACCGGCGGAACCGGGTACAATGCGATTGGGATCCATGTGGGGTGCTTGAGATGTGTGCGTGCGGATGAAATTCGTTTCACATACAGAATCTGAGTCTCTTATAGGACTCGAAGGAGGATCCTCCACCTCCCAGAATTTTGTGAGAAGATTCTGTAATGGAGGTTTCGGGTGACGGGAAATTCTGGTTGTGAAAGCGGAAATCGGTTTGGCAATGCCTTGTGTTATTGGACCTGTGAGAATCCATCCAAAGATTGATTCTTGTCCTAACAGAGTCCCACAAATATTTGGAATGGAGCCGCCGAGTAGTATGGACGGGATGATATCTGCGCCTAATAGCACGTCAATCTGCGAGCTCCTTGAAAAAGTCGGGTCAGCCAACTGGATATTTGGCAGGTCCTTCAACGTGTTCTCAGGAATTGAGTACGATGGCAGGTTGCCTGCCAAATGTGGAAGGACAAAGGCCGAAATCTCAATTTGAAGTCGAGGCCTTGTTGGAGAGCCTATATGGAAGTGACATAACTTCTTAGGCTTGGCTGCGACAGCTTGGTTTAAGCCATTGACTTGGGCTTGGACGGGTTGAAACGGAGGATTGATCAGGTTGAACAACCTACTGGTGATGAAGGTTGCTTCCGAACCCGAATCAATCAATGCACGTGCCTTATGTTTGATACCTGCATGCCAGATATTTATAAGGGCAGTGCCAAGCAAGACACCTTGTGTGTTTGCAGAGAAATATGTTTGAACATTTCTCGGACTTTGTGGAGATGATTGTGTTTCTGGGGGGTTACTAGGAATAGTAACTGTTGCGGAGGCTTCTGAGGAAGGGGGGTCGCCACGATGAAGGAGTGTGTGGTGACGACCTTTGCACGTGAAGCAGCTGTGTGCACTTGTGCAGTCTTTGAGAAGATGGCCTCTCGCAAAACAATTCAAACACAATTTTTGCTGCTTTATGTAAGCAGCTCTGTCCTTGACAGACATCTCGAGGAATTGCGGACATAAGCGAATCGGATGATTCTCTTTGGAGCATAGGCTGCACGATTGGGACTTGATCGAAATCTTGTTTTCGAAGGAATTGACCTTGGAGAAACCCTCTTTGCGGGTAGGTCTTTGTGGTATTTGCGTGCTTGTACTTGGCTTCATGTCCTCTATCGCCTCTAAGGTGCGGTATCGCTCTAATAGAAACGAATTGAACTCATCCCAAGTCGGAATTTCTGACTTATTATGCAAGGATTGCTCCCATAATGATAGAGTCAGTTTTGGGAGCTTCGAGGAACAGAGGAAGACCAGAAAACAGTCCCAATTGTCAGTCTTGACCTTGGCTAATTCTAGCGCGTTCAGGCACCCTTGGATGGTGCTCTGGTGGTCCTTGATGGAACTTCCAGTCTCATGGGATATGGATGGAAGGTTGAACAGCACTTTGAGTTGATTGTTCACAAGCAGTCTTCTATTTTCGAATCTCTCAGTCAGGTGTTGCCACGCTGACTGAAAGCCTTCATTCGTTAGCGGGGATTTGGCAACAATAGTGTTCGCCTCACCGCTGGTCTTAGCATTTAAATGGAATAGCTTTTCGACCTGGGATAGACTGGGATTGTCTATATAGACTGCTGTGAACAGATCTCTGAACGTGGGCCACCGGAGGTAATCTCCACTGAAAACCTCAGTGTCGATGGGAGGAAGTCTGCAGCCTCGCATTATCGGAGGTGCTTGTGGAGCTGGCTGCGGTCTACTTGCAGCCGCAGCTTGTGCGATTTGCTCACTGAGCTGAGCTGCACAGCGTTCATAGACAGAATAGCAATGGAAATACTTATTCTGCCTAATCGCACTGTCTTCACTGCTTTCCCCTTGGATCGCAGTTTTGGAGCACAACTCGTATTCCTTTTCGACCTTTTCCCACAGGGAACGGATTTGGTCTCGTCGGATCTCGAGTGTGTATACTGTGGCAGGAGTGGAGGATGGAACGTTGATCATAGCCTCATAATGGCTAAGTCTGTCGGAAATGGCGATAAAATCGTTCAAAGCCATTTTGTTCGAGTTCAGGATTTTGCTGACTTGAGAGCGTGTGCCTGTCGGACTCCTTGGAATGAGCTGTTTTGGGTTAACAAGCTTTATATTCCCTGTAGGAGCTGGGTCACTTTTGACCTTTGAAGCCGACGACCTTGGAGGTGGTCTCTTGGAGGCACACGATTGGGAACTGGGCGAACCTTTGATATCGCGTTGTGGAGGAACGGATAATTGCTTCTTGTTCTTGGAATTGTTCTCTGAGCTCATATGTATGGATATAGATACTCAGAGAACGAAGCAGAAATTTTCCCACAAAAAAAATAAAACAAATATTTTTTGGAACGAGTGGAATCGGAACACTCGATCGGGAAATTTGAAATGAAGCAGAAATTTGCACACAAAAAAAATAAAAATATATTTTTTATTATTTTGGAACGAGTGGAATCGGAACGGACGGGAATTTTGTGTAGTTACAATTTTATTTTATTTTAGCGATAATGATCGTGACTGTGAATAGTCGGAACAGTGATCTCGCATAAAAATATTTCTTATGTCACTGCAGCCCTGGATGTGCTGGCATGTGATTATAAGAACAGCTGACTGTGCAATTGACGCGGAGTGACAAGTCAATAAATGCACTTAAAGTCAGCGGAAAATGAAATGAAACACAATATGTTTGACGTGAACAATTTTAGAATTATTATTATTATCTCAATAATAATAATAATAAACACAATAACACACGTTAATTGAATTTATTCTTTGCCGTCACTGTTGACATACATACATATGTTTGCAAATAATTTAGTTGGGGATAGTTTTCGTGTTATGCCGTCTGTTAATTTATTAATCTCTTTGTGTTTGTGTGTGCGGCCAAATTATTATTTTATTTTGATATATGGTTATATGTTTAAAATGTATGTATGTATGTGGTGTGCAGTGTACGGCCAAGAATTGTGTATTGCATATGTATATTTGTATGCAATTGGATTGTGTTTTGCATATGTATGTTTGTAATATATGTATGTTTAAAATAAAATTTAAATTTGCGGCGGCAAAATTGTGCCGAGTTTTCTTTGGAAATTAATTTGGAAATGAAAAAATAATTGTACTCGTTTCATGAAAAAGTGCGTGTGGCTTTATGTTTGGGGTACATATAAGTCTGCGTAAATTGAAATTGCGAGCCCTTTGGACTTTGGATAGTCGAAAAAATGGCTGCTGGGAAGATAATTTTCACTTCACACTTTTCGCACTTTTTTCTACGTACAATTATCGGACTTTTAATACCTTATGGTATTTGGAAATATGGAGGCCAGGAATTGGCAGTTCAGCGGACTGTATTTTGGATAGAGATAAGTTGGATGTACTTATCTGATGTGATGTTGATTGGAAAAATCCACCGATGCGAGCTGGGGCGAGCGGAGACAAGTGACTTCTTTATATCCGGCTCGAAGGACCATGAAAATGTAGGGGGGCGAATTTCTCCAAATCTTCTCTCTTCCTTCAGTAAAAGGCGGGGTTTTTATCACTAGATATATTTATTTTCACTTTGAAAGTATTAGCTCAACTTCTTGCGTTGGCTAGCTGTACAAGGTTATTTTTCGACTGTTAACATATTAACATTAATGTAGAGATAACAGCGCTGAGTGCGCTGTGTGGAGGCTGCTAACAGCGCAGAGTGCGCTGAGAGCAGATAACATTGCCAAGTGAGAGGATGTGGATCGTAGGCTATGTTAAGCCAGCTGATGAAGCCCGGCTTAACATATCTCACATAAACATTATGTGGATCGCAGGTTATGTTAAGCCAGCTGATGAAGCCCGGCTCAACATATCTCACATAAACACCTGCTATTATCCATCCTAGCTTGTGTATTGTCTGTTAACCTAGGCGATTCGACAATTTTACCAGGTATTCTTAAGACTATGATTATTTTGAATGATTTGCTGAACTATATTACGTAGTTGCTAAGCTCGCTCGGAATTTTACGTGCAATTCGGTTGCCAGGCTAACTAAGTTCAAATGTTGGTCTGATCTTCGACCAAAGCGTTCGTCTATGGCTCGCCAAATGAAGCTTAACCAACTGTTAGAAGTATCGATTGGCTAAAAGAATGCTGGTTGATACACGATATGACTAAGTGCGTGCAACACGATCGGGCTTACTAACCGTGAGTATGAAATGGTTCTTATTATGAGTATGTTGAATCATAACATTCACTCTTGCCGCATCGATGTTTGTCTTTGTCCGCCAATATCCATTAACTTAAATGGCTCGTTTACACCCTGACGTCTTCGGGTGACTTCGTCCTTTAAGTTTTCGAAGTAGTCTGTCGGTAAGAAATACTCCTGGAAACTCTCGACAAATGTTCCCCATCTCGTCCAGTGTTGATTATTGGCCACGTACCACTTCAGAGCCACTCCCTGGAGTAGTTCAGGCATGGTCCTGGCAAAGGTTCAAGTTGAGTCCATATGTTTCTGCTGACCACTCGATCTGTTCCAAGAATTCCAATGGCTTTGTGGTGCCGTCGAAGCGAATGTTACATTCCCGGACTTGCTTCGCTATCCTTGGGTATTCTGACGGTGTTTCTAGCGCTGTGTTGTCGTTTATGGATCCTCTCCTTGAAGGGTTTGGTGTTGGTGTTCCCCATACCGTGCGGCTTTCTTCTCGTGTGCGCGCTGCTGCAGCGTTCATTGCTGGTATGCTGAACTGAGCGAGATCTATGTTCGGCACTTTTATTGTCACCGCCACTTTTTCGACTCCTTTTGCCGGTGAGATTCTGGTATGCATAGCTGCCATTTCCTGCAGTCGATTGCTGTATTGTGGCGTGGATTCGTTAGCCATCGCCCATTCTCCGAATTGTCGGCGCAGCTCATCTAATGTCCCGCGAAGTGGCAGTTCAAATTCTTCGGCGTATTTTATCACTTCCTCCCTCTTGAGGGTGTATACCCATGCGCGAACCATTTTTGTTTATGTCTTTGCTATTATTACTGTATGCTATCAATTATCGCAACCACCAACGTTGGGCGCCAGTTGTAACGAACCTTTCAGTTCGGTTAGTTTCAGCTAGGCTAAAACTCAGTCGAGCTATGGGATCGAGCAACAAATTCTAGTTTAGTTTCGTTTGCGACAGATTAATAACACGTATCCTTCATATATTAACCAAAGGTTTTATTCATACGTTACTTAAGGCTAGGTATAAATGATTTTCATTAATTTTCACTTACTACTATCTTCACTGCTGATTTCGAGACTTCGCACTCGCTTGCAGAAATCGTTGTTCCAAAAACTTCAACAACTGACTTATTGTTTGTAATTGCCTTGAATTCACGACAGACTGCTTATATAACATATGAGTCTGCCGATCTAATTTCTTGCTCATTATGCACAGCAATATTGGATCCCAGGTTTCTGTTGTGAATCCAATATTATTTAATGCAGATAACGTCTCATTGATGTTAGGCACGTGTACTCTCGGTGGAAATCTGAGTCGCGTTCCCCTGGTCTCCTGTGATAGCAGCACCTGGTTAGAATTAGCGCAGCGACCACCGGTTTCATGGTCGCGGCCCACTTGGTTCTCACGCTGTCCGATATGGAATGCGCTGATGGCGCACTTGCGCTCTCAACAGCGCCAAGTGGTGGTGTCCATTTTCCATCCATCCGGTAGCGTCCTCTAAAGTAGGCACGTGTGCTCTTGGTGGAAATCAGAGCCGCGTGCACCGGTGGCCCACTGTGGTCTCCTTACATAATATGCTGCTCGCTGGCTGCAGGTATTCTCGTCGTTGAACACCTGGTTGCAGTTGTTTTCGTCGTTGGCGAAATCTGCTGACGTGGCGCAAGATCCAATGTCGTCTGCTGCAAATCGTTGGGAGGGTTGCCCATAACATATGTGGCAATTGTTGCGAGGGGCGCATATAGCTTATGTCAATGCTATATGGCTCCTCACACTCCCCCCTTTCTTCGGTGAAATAGTTTCCTTCGGTTAAAGAAAAGTGATTTATTAGGCGTTCTGCGTCTCCGATGACATTGGTCTTTAAATACCACATCTTTTGGATAATGGGTAACGTTGACTCATGAATCATTTTCTTAAAAATGTCATGAAATTGCTGCCACTTTAAATAATCCCCATTAAATTTTGGGATTTCTACCAATGTTCATGTTCGAACAAGACTAGTTATTCTATTTACAATTTGACCTAAGCAAAGAATATTTCTATACCTGCTTATCTTAGTGATTCTATTTTTATGATGCCGCTACTGGTGTCCACTGCTTTCCTGCAGGCAGTCCAACAGATGGTGCAGAGACCCATTTCTAAACGCACCCATGACTCGGGTGCATATTTATTTGTTGAGCTATTTGAACCGTACGCTTTGCTGTTGACGAAATCGTACAAATGGTATACAAAGGTCGTATACACCTTCACATAACAAAAATATTATATATACATATATATATATATACACATAAATAAAATAAAACACCAAGCATAACAAAAAAAAATATAAAATAGTAATTGGAGCCCTAAGGCGGGTCCAAACTAGGTAAACAGCCCTGAACGCGGCGAATAGTTAACACGCCACAGCTATTGCAGAGAGTGGACAACTGCTATGGCAGCGGGAGAGGATGGCCATGACCTGCTTTAAAGTTCACTCGGACGAAGTGCAACGGCCGTCGAAAGCGTTATGCTTACCGCTGACAAAGAACGTCAACAACGCTTGCGCTTCAAGAGAAGAAGTGCAACGACCGCCGAAAGCATATTAACTGCTCACCCGCTGGAGAGCGCAAGCGCTGCAAGCAACGAAAACGTTCGCTCGTCGCTTTGGCGGAAATGTGCAACAACACTGTTCACACGCCAAAGAGCGCACGCACAACGACCGCCGAAAGCATAATAACTGCTCACCCGATGGAGAGCGCAAGCGCTCTAAGCACCGAAAACGTGCGCTCACCGCTGTTGACGAATCGGACAACAACAATGGTTGCGCTAGGAGAACGCAAGCGCCGCGACCACTGAAAAACGTTCGCTCACCGCTGTTCACGAATCGTACAACAACAATGGTTGCACTAGGAGAGCACAAGTGCAACGACCGCCAAAAACATTGTGCTCGATGCTTAGCAATAGCAGATTTACGCACGCACTAGTGTGGAGACGTGCGCAAAAGGCAAAAATGAAAACCACCAACAAAAGCACTAGTGCGTATGCGTGAGTGACAAATACCATGCGTTGGTTAATCACCAGCACCAGTGCAGGTACACGGATACCAGGGCACCGTTGGTTAGCCACCCACACTAGTGTAAGGAGCATCACCGACAGAAATGAGCACAAACTCAACCCGTGAGAGTTATAAATTAGGGACCCAAACTATATATCCAAACTGTGCCCAGACCATCACTGCCAAGATATCCCAGCGAGCTGGATGATATCGACCCTGAGTGGGTGCGGAGGCTCTTCCCAGAGCTACCGCCGACCCCCGATCGGGATGAATCCGCGGTGCGATTCCCAGGGCCGCGACCACGCGCGGACTCGATCGACTCCATCGAGCAACCACCACCAGAGGTCGACCACGAGGTCAACGGCAACGGCATCGAGGGAGGAGGATGGGCCCGCGACCATGAGGGACGCGACAGCCCCTATCACCCGTTCTCCGAGACCGAGGAAGGGGAACATGGCGAGTCATCGAGCGATGACGACGACAACATGCCCCCAAGTACTCGAGACGACGAGACCAGCGAAGGAGGACCGAGGCGCAGATATCGAGGACGATAGTCAGGACTCCAGTACCGACTCGGACTCAGACGTCGGCGCGAGCGCTGACAGCGAAAGCTCGACACCAGAGCCACCCATAAACACGGAGGATGAGGACACGGTGCCCTATGTGCCACCGGTGCGACCAGACGAGGTCATCGTGATCTCCTTGGATGACGAGGATGAGGAGGCGCCAAATGAATATATATAATATAATATAATGAAAATAAATATACTATTTATTTACCTATCAGAAAAGGAATGAATGTTATTTACCAATTGGTAAAAGAAATGACTGTATTTATTTAAAAGGTCGGGGTCACCAGAGAATAAGAAGTATAGGCTTCTTATGGGTATGCTGAAAATAAGTTTGTCTGCTACCGGTGCATGTGCCAGTAACAAGGAGTCGCCGCAATCGGTACTATGGACAAATTAGGCTAGTGAATACGCAAATTGAGTTCTTTTCGTACTAATCTTATTCCTTAAAATCCAAGCCTTATATAGCTAAGACTGCATGCTAAGTCTCTTCGCAGGAGACATTTCTAACCCATGCAAGGGTTGTTTTGTTAATCTATTTTTACTTATCCTGTACTCAAGTGGATGCAGCTGTCACTCAATACTCTCAAGTTGTGCATGTGTTCTTCACGAGTCTTACCGATCACGATGATGTCATCCAAATTTGCGAATGCATGTGTCATCATTTCGGGTTCAATCTCGCGATCGAGAGCTCTCTGGAACGTAGCCGGTGCCGAATGGAGTCCGAATGGCATTCTTTTCCATTGAAACAGTCCTTTCCCTGGGACTGTGAATGCCGTCTTCTCTCGACTCTCCCTCTCCATCGGGATCTGCCCCAGTATCGCGCCTCTCTCAGCTGGTCCAGGATATGGTGGACTCTTGGTAGTGGGTATGCATCTTTTATGGACTTGGCATTCAATTGCCTGAAGTCCACGCAGAGGCGCCATTTACCAGTCTTTTTCCTGACCATCACTATTGGTGCGCTGTGTGGGCTTTTTGATGGCTCTATGCATCCCTTGGCCAGCAGTTCATCAACTTGTTTGTTGATCTCGGCCTGCATCTTGGGATTTTTAGGGAAATATCGTTGTTTTATTGGCCGATCGTTACTCATGACAATGCGATGCTCAGTTATGGGCGATGTTCCCTTTATGTTCTCAAATGCGGACAATTCTCGTTGCAAAAACGCATCGACTCTGCGTCTGGGTCCAATTTTTAGTCCAGCGCACTCCAATACTGTGCCCATGCCAGATAAAAGTCCCATCCTAGAACTAGGTCGTCTATTACCACTGCGAGTACCAGTAGACTTATGTCCATGCTACTGCTTCCGAGTCTGATGTTTGCTCTGACTTGTTCCCGGATTCCGCTGTTTCGGCCTTCCGCAATGCGGACTCGCAGTTCGGTTGCGCATCGTCGGCCTACGTTGCACAGTCCACGAGCTAGTTTCTCACTAATGAAACTACTCGTGGCCCCTGTATCGATCGTAGCCTTATGCTGACAGTTGCCGATCTCTACGACCGCTGTCAGCTGCGCTCTCTCGCACCGTAGTCTGCCGATGAGCTTCTTGGGGCTGGCCTGTTCGGCTTCCGCTCGCCCCTTAGTGACATGTGACCGTTTCCCGACGGACAACATACTGACGTTCGAACTCCGATACGTCAACACATCCCACAGTAATCCAGCATAGGACTTGTGCACGGTGTCCTTCCTGGCCGCAACATCTGCAGGCCATTGCTGGGTTATTTATGTGTTGCTATGTGTCTTTTCTCGTTCCTGTCTGGGTCTTGTGTCGGCCTCGTCTCTCTCCCTGTACGCTTGACTGTGCGTTCCTCCACTATCGGTCATGGTCATGAATCGTGGCCTGTTCTGCCTTGGCGCAGGTTCTGTGTGGTGATAGTTACGTACCTGTTGTTGATCCATATAGCGTCGTGGTGGTTCCCCCCATCTCTGTTGAGGCTGTGCTAGCCTTTGCTGTGGAGCGTTGTACCTTGGCTGTTCCATGCGTCTCTGTTGCGGCTCTATTTGCTATCCGCTGTGGAGTGTTGTAACTGGGCTGCTTTGCGCGGTGCTGCTGTCTTAACTTTTCCCTGTCGGCTTCGAGTTCCCCGAACGCGGCTGCCAGATGCATCAATTCCACTAACTCGTGAAATCGTTTGGTCTGGCGTATGCTCGCAGGTCTGGGACGCTGTTGGTGAATATTCTGTGCAGTTGTTCGATCCCCGTATACTTCAGTTGCCTCATTAGCATTTGCATTTCCACCATATATAGCTTGAATGGCTCGTTTATCCCCTGACGTCTTCGGGTGACTTCGTCCTTTAAGTTTTCGAAGTAGTCCCTTGGCAGAAAATATTCTCGGAAACTCTGGGCAAATGTTCCCCATCTCGTCTAGTGTTGATTAATGGCCACGTACCACTTTAGTGCCACTCCCTGGAGTAGTTCAGGCATGGTCCTTGGAATTAGGTTCAGGTTGAGTCCATATGTGTCGGCTGACCACTCCACCTGTTCCAAGAATTCTAACGGCTTTGTGGTGCCGTCGAAGCGAAAATTCCATTCCCGGACTTTCTTCAGTAGTAGGGGATTGGGGGTTCTATGACAGGAAGTCATAAATCTTTTTTTGTGACAGCTCTTGAATTTTAATTGCCTAATTATAGCACTTGATTTATTGCTTTTGGGGTGGGGTGGACAGGTGTGTGACCTTTTTGAAAAAAAGGTGTGGTTTTTTGATTTATAATCAAAGGGTCTAGATTTATGGATGATCCTTTTTTATTGGTCCTACACGAAGTCCTATTTTTATTAGGGGTTGGGGTCAGTTTGAGGATCACTCGCGCACTTGTGTGTGCGTACGTGATTCTGTTTTTTTATTGGGCATTCTATGACAGGAATCCTATTTTTTTATTAGGGGTTGGGGTCAGGTTAAGGATCAGTCGCGCACTTGTGTGTGATTACGTGATTGTGTGTTTGTCAATTTGGAATCTTATTAAAAATATGTAACCTCTAACCTGTGTGCTAGAATATAGTGGAGGATCACTCGCGCACATGTGTGTAAGTACGTGATTCTGTTTTTTTTTATTGGGTATTCTATGACAGGAAGTCCAACAGGAAGTCCTATTTTTTATTGGGGGTTGGGGTCAGGTTAAGGATTACTCGCGCACATGTGTGTGCGTACGTGATTCTGTTTCTGAATTTTGGAAACTTGTAGCATTCAACCTGTAGTTTGCGAGCAGGTCTGGGTGTAGCTTTCCTTTCGGGGTGCACGCGCTGGCTCCGGCTGTATTGTTGGTAGCGGGTCGGGGTTCCATAAAAATTCCCTGGCGCTACGGGCTCGCGGGGCTACCTGAATAATTAAAAAAAAATCGCGTGCTACTAAATTCTCCCCATTTCTGGGAAGGAGGAGGGTAGGAAGGGAGGAAGAGAGGAAGGGAGGAAGGGGGAGGTGGACCGTTCTAACACCTTAAATATGGAGGCGACACTCCTTTGTTGTCGTCGTGTGCGCTGGGCTGGTGTAGTGCCGCAGCCGATGCCCACCCTACCATGATCCTCCGGCACCTAAACATAATACTCTTGGAGGATCCCTACACACGACGACTATCCGAATCCCTCTCTAGCTACCGTGCGTTGCATGACTCCCCAATAATTTAAATTTACTTATTCATTTTTTTTTTCATATTAAACTAATTAACAAATTTATTTATTTCCATTTTTGTTCATTGATAATTATTTTCTAAGTCTTAGTCTAATATTTTTTTCTGAAACTAGTATTGACTTCAGATTTGCTCAAGGCAGATAATACAAAAAATAAGAAAAAAAACTAAAAAAAAATGTAATGTTAATTCCTATTTTAATTATTTTTCTAATGTATATCTCATATTATTCTTTTCCATTTGTTTTTTTTTTTCTTGAGTATTTTATGTATTTATCGATATATATGTAATTCAACCGAGGTTACTTAAATAGTGAAGATATTATATGAAAAAGAAAAAAAATGTGCCTTGAAATCCAAGGAGCGATCTAGCAAACAACATTAAGTATTTATTTAATTCCTGTATAATTACGTTAAACTTTATTTGATGGGCCTGGGTTAGGCAATTAATATTCTTCGATTTTAAAATGTGGCATACTTTTATGCGGACCTTATTACGTGCGCTCAGTTAATTAAAAGCTCGCTCAGCTTATTCAATAGTCCGCTCACGGATCTTAGGGAGAGCGATAAGCTCACTCTCTCTACGCTTGGCTAAGCTGAGTGAGTTCTCTTGTCATAATAATTTTTTTCTCTTCTTTTATTTCACTTGCCAGAGAGATTTTGCACGTGCATTTAACTTTACATTCTACCACCTTTCAAAATCGAAAAATTCACCGGGATTAAACATCAATAAAAAAAACCACCAAATTAATGAGCAGGTACACTTACTTGTCTTATCCACATCCAAAAGATCTTTTGCCGGTGGCGCCTCTAGACTCTTGAGAAGGGTAAATTTTTAGATGTAATGTATTAATGCCGGTGTATGCACTTTTTTTTCTGTGTGATTGTTCACTTTTTTTTTCTTTTTCTTTGGGTAATTTTCTCTTAATGTTGTTTGCGTAGGGAACTTTAGTATTTCATATTACACTATGTACATAATTTTATGATCTTAATCATTATAACAAAAAAAAATATAACTTTAGTATTTCATATTATACTATGTACATAATTTTATGATATTAATAATTATAACAAAAAAAATAGCTTCACTTAGTTTGAGTATAAATTATACAAATTTAACATTAGGGTATTTTTCTGGGGGTTTCAATTTTTTTCTTGTTTTTTGTCTTTTATACAAATTTTCTTTCCGTTTTTTTTTGTTTTTTTGTTGGATTTATTTTTGGGGATACATTCCCAGGGCTTCGGCGATCTTCAGGCGAGTAGTCTTTAGGCGCGTGATCTTCAAGATGCCGAGCTGCTGGTTCGGTGGTCGACGGAGCACCCACTTGGCTGAGGGACGAGTGCGGCGGTGCGGGGCCGTTCACTTTTTGCTTTGTCCTCCAGAATTCGATGGCGTGTGAATTTTTAATTATTCCATAATTGGCGGCTGGAATCGCCTCTCCTGGTAGCGACAAATATCGCGCCGATCCACACAAAAAAAAATGGATATTGTTTCTCACAAAAAATTATATAATTTTTTTTTCTTTCCAACAAGGGGAGTAGCTTTTTCATTTAGTTAAAACAGACTTTTTATAACCATGATTTTAAGCTATCAGTTCATTTAACAACTTGAAAAAAAATCTTGGGTTAGACCCGAACTCCAACCACGTGTATTTTTTTCGTTTCTTATTGATTCTTTTTCGAACCTCCACGAGGTGTGAGAGAAAAAAAATTTGCAAACAAATTTGGGTGCCCGAACCGATCGTTTTCAACATCAGAAACCCACTGTCTTGAAGATTAAAATCTTTTTCTCGGCCAAGCCTGTAAGCTGCTCGACGTTGTACTAATTAACCCTCTAGGGGGCGTCGCTAAAGCTCAGCTAAAGCTTGGCTAATCATATAAGCTCGACCCTCTCGATCGTAGATGGCGCTAAAGGTCAAACACCACAAATCATTGCCCCTTTTTAGGCGGACACAAACAAATTTTTTTTAGCAGCTCGACAAGCGACTTATTACAAGTGTTGGCTTTAGCCCATCATCACACTTTTAGTTTCTCGACCACCATGGACTTATGTATAACGTAGTGGCTAATTATTTAATAATTTATATTTTACAATTTATTTTCTATAAAGAACAACAAAAAGTAGTTACACGCACCATTAAAGCAGGCATTTCTGCCGCTGTGCGTCTTTCTTGCTTGTTGTTGTTCTTGAATTGGGTGGGGAAAGTGGTCGAGAACTTGGCTAAATATTGACACTCATGTATTACAGCGTCTTAGTTTGCTAATGAGAGCGCCAAACATAGATGGCTACCATCTCGTTTGACGCTGTATTGATACGATTAGACAGGTTTTTGGCGATTAATCGTATGCTAATGGCTCAACAATAGTATCGATATCAATCAGCTATCGATGCTATTGTGTTTTGCCGTGAGTCGAGTTTACAATTGTACTCGCGCGTGTTTAAAAATTTACAAATTGTGAATTTGCTCGATCACAATAAGTAATCGGGAGTGGACCTCGATTTAAATTTGAAAGCAATGCAATTAGTTTACTTGCACGAAAGTGCGGATTGGCTAATTAAAAGTGATAATTGCATTGCCTGAGGATCCACGAGCCGATCTCTATCGCGTCGTAATTCTTTGTTTTGTTTTTGCTTGTGTTTGTGTGTGTGAAACGAATTTGCATTGGCCAAAGTGGCCAAATAAATACATGTGGATGCTTAGTGGAATAAAAAGATTTGCAAACTGCTGCCGAGTGAGATTAATTATTGTTTAAATTTGAGTACAATAATTAATTTCGACAGCAATTTGCAAATCTTCTTGAGTTTACATACATACGACAGGTGTATATATGTATTTGTGGGCTTGCCTTATTAAGGGTTTTTGCTCATTTTTCAGCTTGTGTGCTTGTTTTCTGCTGGTGAAGCCACCGCCGCTGCTGATATTGTGGTGGTGATGCCCTGCCTCTGCCGCTGAGCTGGATGTGGTTTGTTGTTGTTGGTGCTACTGTCGCTGCCATTGAAGTTTGGAGTTGTGAATCTAATTGTGTTTGTATCTTTAGATTGTTGTTGCTGCTGATGCCGCTGCCACCGGCGTCATCGCTGCCCATCAAGTAAGCGATGTTTTGCTGCTGTCCTCCGGCGTCGCTGCCGCTGCCGTTGAATTTGGAATTTGGAGTTATAATTCCAATAATAATTTGCTGCCTCTGCTACCACCGGCGTTAGTGCGCTGGCCATCAGTGTAAGATGGCCCGCTGGCTGCCTCCGCTGCTGGTGTCGCTGCCTCAGCTGATACCGCACCGCTGACGTTAATGGATGCCAATTGAAGCTTTAATTAGTTTGTTGTTGCTGCTGCTACTGTCGCTGCCGTTGATGTTTGAAGTTTTAAAACCCAATTGTATTTATATTTTCAGATTAGAGTTACTGATGATGCCGCTGCCACCGGCGTCATCGCTGCCCATCGTAGTAAGCGATGTTTTGTTGGCTTCTTCAACTACTGGTGCCGCTGCCGCTGCACGCTGCCGTCGATGTTTCGAGTTATAACTCCAATTGTGTTTTTGCTGCCTCTGCTATAGCCGCTGCCACCGGCGTTAGTGCGCTTCCCCTCGAGTGAAAGATGGCCCGCTGGCTGCCTCCGCAGCTGGTGCCGCTGTCGTTGCTTTGTTGCCGCTGCTGGATGCAAGTGAGCAAAAGTGTTTTGCGATATGCTTTGTCTGCTGCTGACGTTTGTGTATGCCAATTAAAGCTGATTTATTTTGTAGTTGCCGCTACTGCCGCTGATGACGTCGCCGCCGGTGCTGCTGCCGTGTTCGCCGCAATTTTGTCGCCCTGCTGGGGCCACAGAACACCGCACCATCGCCGACATCAGGAACGAGACGCCTCAAGGCCAATGCGCGCCACGTAGGGGCAATGGTTGGAGTGGCCGTCGACGACGGAGCCAGCGAGTGACGCCGCCGCAATAGTGCGCCAATTGTGGACATGGGATGTGCGGAGTGGGGAGGGAGGGGTAAGTATGGTTTTTTGAAATATTGTATTTGTACCTTATTTTATTTTTAATTGCATTTGTTTTTTCTTTTGAATTGCGATTTTAATGTATTTGGACTATCTTTTTATTTCATGCCTACTGCTATTTGGCTGGTGCACTACGAGTGCTAGTTGGCCACATCGTTAATACAATTGATATTGGCGCAAGGCCAATTTTTGTATCGGGGTATTTTTTGACTTGCTTTGAAGCTTTTTAATGTGCAGGCTGGAAATATATGGGATAAGCGCATGTTGCAGACAGTTTGCTGACGCTGGAATCCAGCGCTGCCACCGCTGGAACAACCGTCCACACCCATCGCTAGAACCCGGAAAAATTGGATAACCGACCCCCGCTCATCAATATCTATGATTAAGTCAGTCAAAGTTATCTATATTGTATGTATTGAATTCTTCAGGCATTCTGCCATTAGTGGCTAAGAAATTCTTGTTTGTTTCTTTGTTTATTATAGTTGTTTCTATTGTTAATGAATTTAAGCTATCATTGCTATTATAGCTGGTGATTTATTTTTAAGTTTGCCTTGTCCGGCATAGTTGTGCATTTAGACTTAATTTGAGTGTGTTTTTAGATTTACTTGTATTGGTTAGATCTTATTTATCTTGAATAAATGAGACTAGCATATTTTGTAGGCGCACCTGTTTTGATAATAATTAACCTAAGCTATTTATAATTGTAATAACGCTAAAGGATAAATTGTTAATTTATATATTATGTTTATGAAGTCCGTGCACACTGTGCGGCTTGAAAATAAAATAAATAAATATTTATTTATTTAGTTTATATTTCGTTTTATATTTTATTGAAATTTGTATATTCCTATAAGAGCGCGGTGGGCACCATATAGCCCACAACTTCAGTGTTAGCTAATATGGTGCCTCCGCATAATACTAATTATATCCCTTTTATAGCCGGGATGCTAGGCTTAATTTATGGTGCTACCCTTAATTGAAGATCCTCGTTTGCCGAAACATCAGTTTTGTCAGTACTTGAATGGACTCTATTGGTGTGGGTCCGGCTCCAAATCTATTGCGCATGACAATAGATCAGAGCACCACCCACTCCAATGCTTTTTGCCTTAGCGTATAGAACGGCCCGCGATTACAACGGATCAGCTTTTCTAAGCCGATCACAGTGTAACCACGTTCTCCCCTGATGTGTGAGGATGGCATTTGTCTCTGCTAAGTTATCTAACTGACTGGGTTCTAACTACATTCTATATTCGCGTCGCTAATTTAATGAATATTTTTTATGGTCATTCGCGAAATGTACATATTCTATGTAATTGCTTTTTAATATAATTATTTTGGCACAAGAAAGCCGGAGTGGTTTAGTTAATATTGTTATTGTTAGTGTGTTGATTTTTATTGGTTACCATGGCCATTAGAAGATTGACCATTTGATCAATCTTTTGTGTCATGCTATGCATAGCATGGATGCACCTGCCTATGATTATTTTGCTTGGCTGGTTGCCATTCCCGTTGTAACGGTTGGCTTTGTATTTGCTGGTGTTGTGTTTGTTGTTGCCGGTTTTGATTTTTCTGGTGTTGTTGTTGTTGTACACCAGTACAACCACCAGTACAGTTGTACCAGTACACGCTGTTGTTTCTGCTCTTCATCTAACTTTAGCCTTATTTGGCTGAGGTGACGCATAGCAGGATTTTTGTTGTTGTCGTAAACTTTTTTTGTATGTTTTTGTGTTTGTGTGCTAAACAGTTGTCTGCTGTGTTTGTGTGGTGGCCGTGTAGCTGTTATTGAAGACTGTTGCTTATCAGCTAATTGCTGATTTGCAATCAATTTGGCTCTTGCACTCTTATATATCGGGCAGCCCCTATAGCTCGAGATGTGCTGTCCACTACAGTTGGCACATCTGGCTAGGGTGCTCCGATCTTTTAGACAGTCAGTTGTTGGGTGTGCTGCGGCACATTTAAGACAATTGTATGGCATTGAACAATAATTCATTGAATGTCCAAACGCCTGGCACCGGCTCAGTGCGTCTGGTCAATTATTCAACTATTAAGTTTTGTTGGTTACCCAACGTATTTACTTCCAGTATTCTTTTGTTTGTTAATTCATTGCTTGCCAATTCAATTTCAAAGGCATTTATTGGCCTGCCAGTGAACCTGTGTTTGGCACACGCCAGGTAACGCACCGTATGGCCAAGTTTGGCTAGCTCGGCGCGTATCCACTGAGGAGCGGTTGAGTGGTGGCGGTGCCGAACTCTCACCCTGTAACCGCGTTCCTCTACGGACTGGTGTGTGTGCATCTGTATGTTTGCTTTCGCTAATGAATTGCGGGCAATATGATAAGACTCGCTGTCAATGTACACCTCCCAAAATATCGGCATTGGCCTTCGGTATCAAAATATAAAAATACCTTAAGTAGGATTTTATATTGATATTGCAATGAGATTCCAGATCCGGTATGTGTAACGACGCATTTGTGTTGCCTACTTCAGGGCATTTGCTTTGATGTAAATTTATCTTACGATTCCCAAACGGTTTAAGCACAAATCTATTGGCATGCTAGATGCAGCAAACGCAGTGCAGGCAGAGCAACTGAATTGTTCTTCCATTCCACTACATGTTATTGCCTTCGTGCTGTAACGAACCTTTTGTTCGGGTTTATTTTAGCTAGGCTAAAACTGCGTTTGCGATAACTAGGCACTCTCCTTCACTCGCCGCTCAGTTTCGCATAATCTCAGATCTTTCTGTATGCTTATGATGAGCTGGCGGACATCTCTCCAGTGTGACGGAGACTCCATCATGTGCTCTACCAAGCTCTCCTGTGGCGGCACTGAGCTATTCACTCCCCTGTATCTCGATCAATAGTAGAGCACATGGGCACTGCGTGGTGTCCTCGTGATAATGTCATTTGCCGCGTAATTGTTTTTTGATTTGATGCTCCGTTTTGCCGGTGTCATTTCAATGCTATTGTTCTTGTTGTTTTTATCTGCCACTTTGGTATCTTAGCCTGGGGATGGAGTGGAACTGGAGGTGGAAGTGGGGCTGAAACGCGTGCAATTTAAATTGATTTGACTAGCGATGCGTCAGTTGCCTTCACGATGCAGTAATTGATAAATATTCTAAATACTCCATGCAATACAAAATGCTGTGTTTAATACTAAATTGTACCCCTACATACTTTGGTCGTTTACATCATCGTCATATCCATCCATATGTGGTAGCGGATTGTTTTCGTTCCAGGGATGGGCCATGTCGTTGACAACGTGGTCGAGCTCCGGCGATGGTGGAGGCGCCGATGGCGGCAGTGGAGACACCCCCGGAACTATATCTGTGCCAAGACAAACGATTGCTTTAATACTGTTGCCGCTGCAGCGTCGGTCTCGGTGACCGGGGCGTCGTCTCCGGGCACGATGTCTGGCGGTGGAAGGAGGGTCGGGGGTATACCGGCGGCGGGGGTGGTGGCGTTTCTGGCCGCCGGGCATGACCGGGAGAGCATGATTTCGTCGTTCGATCATTCGATGACTCGCCATGCTCCTCCCCGCCCTCGTGCATCGGCTCACCCTCGCTGACTCCGCCGTTAGACGTGCTGCTATCCTTATCATCTTGAGGCCTGGGTGGCACGGCGTCGTCGTCATCCTCCGATGACTCGCCGTGTTCCCCTTCGTCGACATCGGAAAATGGATGGTAGGGGCTCTCGCGTCCCGCGTTGTCGCTTACCCCAGCGTGTCCCTAGTAGACTTCGCCGTTGACCTCGCCGTCGACCTCTGATGGTGCTCGTTCGACTGAGTTGATTGAGTCGGCGCGTGGTCGCGGCCCTGCGAATCGCACCGGTGACGCTCCTTACAATAGTGTGGGTGGCTAACCAACGGTGCCCTGGTATCCATGTACCTGCACTAGTGCTGGTGACTAACCAACGGTGCATGGTTTTGTCACTCACGCATCCGCACTAGTGCTATTGTTGTTGGTTTCCATTTTGCCTTTTGCGCACGTCTCCACACTAGTGCGTAAATCCGCTGTTGCTAAGCGCCGAGCAAACTTTTTTTCGTTGGCCGTTGCACTTGCGCGCTCCATAGTTCAAACATTGTTGTTCTCTGATTCGTCCGTAGCGGTGAGCGAAACGTTTTCGGCGGTCGCTGCGCTTTCGCTCTTTGGCGTGTGAGCGTTGTTGTTGCAGATTTCCGCCAAAGCGACGAGCGAAACGTTTTTGGTGCTTGCAGCGTTTACGCTCTCTAGCGTGTGAGCGGGTAATCTGCTTTCGGCGGGCGTTGCACTTGTTCTCTCTAAGCGCAAGCGTTGTTGCCGTTCTTTGTCAGCGGTAAGCATAACGCTTATTTATTTAAATTTTTTTGAACTTAATGTTAACATTTAACGTGCTGTACTACTATTTAAAACTATAACATGAATAGGGAACTTAATTTTCTAACAAATCGTGGAACATTATATCTATTAAACTTGACTACAAAAAAATAATTTTTATTACAATATATCAATTAAATTCAGATAACAAAAAAAAGGGGAAAAAAATGAATATTTGGATTTGAAATATTTAAGTTTACTGCACGTGCAAATTTAACAAAAGCAAAAAAAAGAATAAATAATGGCAAAAAAAAGGAAATTAACTAAATAAAAGAAAAAAAATAGAAAAAAAGGTTTGAATGATGGTATGTAAGCTTCCATACATAAATATGTCAACTTGGGGACTGGGGAGTATGGTGTCGTCGTCATCACCCGATGACTCGTCGTGCTCCTTTCCGCCCTCGTGTATTGATTCTCTCTCGTCGACTTCGGCGTTAGCAGGGCTAATATCCCTGTCATCTCGAGGTCTGGGGAGCATGGTGTCGTCGTCATCATCCGATGACTCGCCATGTTCCCCTTCGTCGACATCGGAGACCGGATTGCAGAGGCTCTCGCGTCCCTCGTTGTCGCTTTCCCAGGCGCCTCCCTTGTAGACTTCGTCGTCGACCTCGCTGTCGACCTCGCCGTCGATCTCCGCCGGTGCCCGCTCTACTGAATTAATTGAGTCCGCGCGTAGTCGCGACCCTGGGAGCCGCACTACGGATTCGTCTCGAGCGGGGGTCGGCGGCAGCTCCGTGAAGAGCCTCTTCAAACACTCTGGGTCGATATCGTGCAGCTCGCTGGGGCATCGTCGACGTCGCGTCGGGTCGCGGGTACACGCACCACTCGAACTAACCGCCTCACACGCAGCACGCGCACTATGCGAACCACGCGTCCGCGTGGTCGCCGAGATCGCCATCCAGCAGGCATGCGCGCTTTTGGACCGGCTCCTCTTCCGTGCTGGATTTCAGCTCCGCTGGGTCCCGCAGCGGGATTTGACGCCGACCGGCGTTGGCCACTTGAGGCTGCATTGACGACATGACGATTGTTCATGGTGTTGATTCTCCTTCTGATTTACTAAGAAGTTGTGCGCGTGCCTGCAGTCTCATTATATGTACTTTTGTGTGGGTGTGTGCGCTCGTGTCCCTCTCTCTCTCGGGTTGGGCTGGTGCTCCATTTTTCCGGTGAAGCTCTTCACTAGTATGCGTGGCTAACCATCGGTGTCCTGGTGTCCTGGCTCCTCACAAAGAATAGCAATAGAATAAGTTATTTGGCCGCGACGCAAGCAGCAGAGACCAATAGGCGCTGCCGAGTTTGTCCGGCTCTCCGTCATTCACCCCAAAATATATGAATGATTTGGCAAGGGCCAAGAGCTCATTGATAAGCGCCGTTTCCTGCTGCTTCCTGTTTATGTAGGGCAAGCACTGGGATAGTTGCGGTGTCACAAACGCAGAGGTGAAATTCTCCTTGTAATTAATCTCGCCTAGATAGTCCATATAAACGCTAATCACAGCATCGTTTAGAAAATGTGGACCATGCAGCAGCTGGATATCGCTCCTGCGCAGACCTCCTGCGACCTCAGCAGATCTGCGAAGTCTGGCAACCAACACACCTATCGATCTTCGTTTCATTTTGCATATTTTGCCCAGCATCTTGAATCACTAAGCTAAGAGATTGGCATCAGTTCGAGATGAGTAGTGTAACGAACCTCGTTGGCTTAGCCGGGCTAAAGCTCAGTCGAGCTGTGGGTTCGTGCAACAAATTTGTATAATTGGTCGCGAGGTGATAATTAATGACACAATTGTTTTATATATTGAAGTAGTTTGTATGGTTTATTTAATGAATTAATTCGAACACAATTTATAATTTAGCAATGTCTGGATTTGTTCCTTGCTGAAGCCTTGGTTTGTTTCAGTGAGTGGTCCTGTTCGGGGAAGTTGGTTCAAGGCACCCCGTACACCAGTTACGCCAGTCCGCGGCTTCGCACTGGTTCAACAGCTTTCATACGGCTCCGTTTGACCAAACGGATTTCGCGCGTATGCTGTCAAACTTCAGGCAGGATTATCGCACGCTTGGCTTGTCACTGTGTAGGCCTAGCCTCGTGGCACAACTTGAACGTAGCAAGGATCCACTACTTTCACTTCCAAGGACCTCAGTGTCCTGGATTCCAACAGTCTTTTCTCGCTGTTGGTTTTATTTGTCGCACTCGCGTTGATCTTATTTGCAGCTCGCGCTGACGAAAGATGATTTTCTGGTTGGGCAGCGTGTCCCCGTTACACTTGGTTAACTTTGTTCTGTCGTCCGACAGAGGTTCCGCTCGCGTCTCTGATTTCACTCGAATTCGAACTGCCCTCTAGTGGGCTGCGGCGTTCCTTATATAGGCCGGGTCGTGGCCTTTTGTCGGGACTGTACCAGAAATCACGTGATCGGCTCGGTGGCGTGATTTCTGGTAATTTTCCACTGCCATTTCGCTGTTGCCAACCTATGTCTGCCGATAGTGTGAGTATGGATGGATATATTGTACCATCCATACTCCTCACACTATAACGGATCATGTCTCGTTGGACATGTGTGGCAGACACGCTCAAACGGCTGACAACCTGCGCACGAAAGAGAGAGGACGAAAGAGAGCGAATTCGCCGCAACTGCAATCAGAGCCGGACTTTGGTCTGATGTGCAGCTACTGTGAGGGCGCATATAGCACGCATATATATATATACATATATATATTTATTTTGCCATCGCTATATGGCTCCTCACACTCTCCTCTTTCTTCGGCAGTGGAAGACTTCCACTGTCCCGACGGCGCCAGTGGTGTTGACTGGTGGGTTGGCGATGGCTTCGCCACCCGATGAATGGGGAGCATGGTGTCGTCGTCATCGCCCGATGACTGGCCATGCTCCTCTTCGTCCTCGTGCATCGGCTCTCCGCCGTTAGCAAGGCTGGTGTCCTTGCCATCTCGAGGTCTGGGGAAAGATGGATGTGTTGTGGGTATTAGTAGTTCCCTTTCCCTGTTTTTCCCCAGTGATCCCTAGTAGATCTTCGTTTGTTTTCTTTATTTCGACGTGTTTAAGTATATATGTCATATCTATTTTTTTTCTAATTTCCTGACCCCTTGCGCTCCGCATATACCCGCGTTCCACGTTGCGTCGTGGTTTTCACGCGGTATCGCCGCCCCGCACTCCACACCAGCCTTGACGTACGCTGGTCGTGATCTCGGTGTTCGTCTATGGCCTCTATGACCTCCGTGGGCCACTCCGCTGCTGTTATTTCCCGCCATCCAGTGGGTGGTTCGGGAACGGACTGTTGCCGCTGTAGTGTGGGTCGCGTCGGCTGTGGTGTCGTCTCCGGGCACGACGTCTGGCGGTGAAAGGGGGGTCGGGATTGTACTGGCGGTGGAGGTGGTGGCGTTTCGGGCCGGGGGTATGCCGGTGGTGGGGGTTGTGGTGTTTCGGGCCGGGGGTATGTGGGTAGTGGGGGTGGTGGTGTCTCTGGGCGCCGAGTAGATAGCCTTGGTACTGGTTGACGTACAGGCTGGATGGTCGCTGCTTCCTCCTCCAGTTGCCACTCGGGTGGCGGTCGCACATCCTCCTGCCAGCTGTGCACCACGGTGTAAGTATGGTGCCAGTGTCCGGCGGCATAACTGCGTCTATACACGCGAGACACCGTGGGCGGCTGGGGTTTCGGGCTTGGTGGTGGACCGGCCCGTGGCTCCGCGTCGGGGATCGCCTCCTCCTCGTCGGAGGATATGGTGATGGTTTCCTCCGTCCGTGCCCGCGGCACGTATGGGATTGTCTCCTCGTCATCCGGATTTGGGGGTGCTGCGTGGGTGCTGGTGTCGCTGTCGGTGTCCGAGCCGGTATCGGAGTCCTCGGTCTCCGACGAGAGGACGATGGTCTCCTCGGCACAAGACCGGGGGAGCATGGTGTCGTCGTCATCGTCCGATGACTCGCCATGCTCCTCTCCGCCCTCGAGCCTCGGTTCCCCTTCGCCGTCCCGAAGACTGGGAGGCCAGATGTCCTCATCTCCCGACGACTCGTCCTGTTCCTCCTCCTCGGTCTCCGAGTATGGGCGATAGGGGCTGTCGCCTCTCCCCTGGTTGCGAGCCCATCTACCCTCCTCGAAGTTGTTTCCGTTGGCCGCGTTGCCGACCTCGGCTGGTGGTTCCTCGATGGGATCCGCGAGCGGTCTCTGCCCGTAGAATCTCACCGCGGACTCTTCTCGCTCGGGCGTCGGCGGCAGCTCGGGGAAGAGTCTCCGCACCCAGTTGGGGTCGATGTCGTCCAACTCGCTTGGGTACCGTTGCCGCCGCGGTTGGGCATCTAGCTCCATCGCTGGTCTTGGGGCATCCAGCTCCCTCGCTGGTCGTGGGGCATCCAGCTCCATCGCTGGTCGTGGGGCATCCAGCTCCTCCTCGTCGATATCCATACCGAAGTTGCCGTGCCCCGGCTGGGCCCACAACTCCAGTTCGTCGTCGTCGAGTTGGTGTTGGGGTGATGGTCGTGGTGCGGGTACACGCACCACACGCACCAAACGCCTCACCCGCAGCACCCGCACTATGCGGACCACGCGCCCGCGTGGTCGCCGAGATCGCCGTCCATCAGGCATACGCGCTGCTGGGCCGGCTGATCTTCTGGGTGGGACTCCAGCTCCGCTGGGTCCAGTGTTGGCACTTGACGCCGACCGGCGTTGGCCAGTGGAGGCTGCTGCGAACTTTCTGGTGGTGGACATGTTGGCTCTTTCCTGGATATTTCGCTAATGAGTTGAGCGCATGCCTGCAGTTTGGTTATATAGGTTTGGGTACTCGTGTCCCTACTTCTATAACTCTCTCGGGTTGCGTTTGTGCTCATTTTCGTCGGTGATGCTCCTTGCGCTAGTGTGGGTGACTAACCAACGGTGTCCTGGTATCCGTGTACCTGCACTAGTGCTGGTGACTAACCCACGGTGCATGGTTTTCGTCACTCACGCATCTGCACTAGTGCCATTGTTGTTGGTTGTCATTTCTTCTTTTGCGCACGTCTCCACATTAGCGCTTAAATCCGCTGTTGCTAAGCGCCAAACGAAACGTTTTCGGTGGTCGATGCACTTGTGCTCTTCACTAGTGCAAGCCATTGTTGTTGTGTGATTCGTCCACAACGGTGAGCGAACGTTTCTCAGTGGTCGCTGCGCTTGCGCTCTCCTAGGGCAAGCCATTGTTGTTGTGCGATTCGTCAGTCCCGGTGGACGAACGTTTTCCAGTGGTCGCGGCGCTTGCGCTCTCCTAGAACACGCCATTGTTGTTGTATGATTTGTCAACAACGGTGAGCGAATTTTTTCAGTAGTCGCTGTGCATGCGCTCTTCGGCGTGTGAGCGGTGTTGTTGCAAATTTCCGCCAAAGCGACGGTCGAACGTTTTCGTTGCTTAGAGAGCGCTTGCGCTCTCTAGCGTGCGAGCGGTGAATATATTTTTCGTCGGTCAGTGTGCGTGCGCTCTCTGGCGTGTGCACGGTGTTGTTGCAAATTTACGCCAAAGCGACGAGCAGACGTTTTCGTTGCTTAGAGAGCGCTTGCACTTGCTAGCGTGCGAGCGGTGAATATATTTTTCGTCGGTCGTTGCACTTCTTTTCTGGAAGCGTAAGCGTTGTTGCCGTTTTGTTTCATTTTTGTCAGCGGTAAGCCTAACGCTGTCGACGGTCGTTGCACTTTGTTCGAGTGAACTTTAGCGCAGGTCATGGCCATCCTCTCTCACTGCCATAGCTGTTGTTTACTCTCGGCAATAGCTGTGGCGTGTTGACTTTTCGCCGCGATCAGGGCTGTCTACCTAGTTTGGACCCGCCTTAGGGCTCCAATTATTGTTTATAGTTATTTTTTTGTTATGCTTGGTGTTTTATTTTATTTATGTGTATATATATATATATATATTGGTTTAGTTATTACTCTTTTTGTTATAAGTAGGTGTATACGACCTTTGTATACCCTTCCTTTTATTTTATTCTTACCCTTTCCTTTGGGCGTTTTCATTTAATTTCTCCGCGTTCGTTTTATTATTTTATATATATAGGTGTATACGACCTTTGTATACCCTTTCTTTTTTTTTATTCTTACCCTTTCCTGTTGGGCGTTTGTTTTATTATATATATATATATATTTATTTTGTTGTGATTCTAGGTGTATAAGTGTGAATCCAAATTTTGTCTTGGAGACACACTTATCTTCCCCCCCTTTTAATTTTGGGGATTTAGCGACTCACCCGCCTCGTTGCTATGCGGCTTCAAGTCGCTCACATGGGCCGTCCTGATCCGCTTATCCGCCGAGCTCTTCAGCTTACATATTACCGGCGACGTGAAATCCATGATTTGGTATGGGCCACCGTATCTTGGTGCCAGTTTGGCTGCGAATCCCTCCGCCGCATTTGACAGGTGGTGTAACTTCACCCACACCCTGTCTCCAATTTTGGGGCTCCATTGCCTGCGGCGAAGGTTGTAGTGCCTTGCTTGGTCCTGAGAGGCCTTCTCCAAGCTCCGCCGAACGATCTCGAAAATTTCTTTACTCTTATTTTCATTTTCGGTCGGCGTTTGCGCTACTTGGCCCGTACCGATCGCTACTTCGTCGAACAACGCTTTCGGTAGCCTCGGCTCCCGACCTTGTGTGATGAAGGCGGCGCTGTACCCTGTGGTGCTCGATACACTGGTGTTGACTGCCAGTGTCAGCTCGGGTAGCGCCTCATCCCACCTCCTCTGGTTGTTCCTCGCGAACTGCGCGATCATCGTTTTTACCGTTCGATTGGCTCGTTCCGTGGGGTTTTCTTGTGGAGTATAAGGTGCCGTGAATTGGTGTCTGACACCCATATCTTCCAGGAACTTTTTGAACGCCCTGCTGGTGAACTGTGTGCCGTTGTCGGTTATCAACACCTTTGGCACTCCGAATCGTGCCAGAATCCTCTCCCTGAAGGCCTTTTGCAGTGTCGCTGTTGTAGCGCTTCTAAGGGGTACCATCTCGGTCCACTTCGAGAAGCGGTCTATGAAGACCAACAGCATCGTGTTTCCATGGGTAGACCTTGGTAACGGTCCCACGAAGTCTGCACACACCGTGCTCCAGGGCTCTTCAGGTATCCGCGTCAGCATTTGTCCTGCTGCGGCCAATTGACTCGGCTTATACTGTTGGCATATTTCGCACTGTTGAACATATGCTCGAACATCTCTGTATAAGCCTGGCCAATAGTAGCGTGCTGCTACTCGGGCTATTGTTTTCCGGCTTCCCGTATGGCCTGCGGCGGCGGTGTTGTGGTTCTCGCTCAGAACTTTTGACCGTTTGCCAGTTGGCACACACAATTTCCAGGCTGTCACATCCTCTGTTCCGGCTCTGTGGGGAATGTGCCTGTATAAATTTCCAGACTCCTCCATGTAGTCTGGAAATTTTCTTGGGTTCTTTGCGATGGTGGTTCGCATCTTCTGGATCCAGCGGCAGTCTTTGTTTGCTTGCTCCATTGCGTCTTCCACCGTTGCTATCCTGCGGCACGTATCTTTCAGGGGCTGTCGAGATAGCGCGTCTGCAACAACGTTCAGGTTCCCCTTCCTGTATTTGACATCGAAATCGAATTGTTGCAGCTCCAGTGCCCATCTCGCAATCCTGCCTGAGGGGCTCTCGATGGAGTTGAGCCACTTCAGTGCCATATGGTCCGTGATGACGGTGAAGTGGTATCCTTCCAAGTAAGGTCGCAGCTTCCTTATGCCCCAGATTATTGCAAGGCACTCTTTTTCGGTCGCAGAGTAGTTGCGCTCCGCACCATTTAAAGATCTGCTTGCGTACGATATGACCCGTTCACCCTCCTCTGAGTTTTGGGTCAGTATCGCTCCCAAGCCATAGTTGCTAGCATCCGTCTGCAAGCAAAATGGCCTTGAGAAATCTGGGCATGCTAACACAGGGGATTGTGTTAGCTTCGACTTCACCGTCTCGAAGGCTTCCTGCCGTTCTTCGGTCCATTCCCACTTGGTTCCCTTTTTGAGCAGCGCGTTCAGTGGGTGCACCGTTGTGGCGAAATCTGGCACAAAACGCCTATACCACGATGCCACTCCCAAGTATTGCCGAAGCTCTTTTACGTTTCCAGGCGGTTTTAGTTCGGCGATAGCAGCTACCTTCTCTGGATCGGTGCGGATTCCGTCTTCCGTGACCTGATGACCCAGATACTTCAGTTCCTTCTTGAAGAAGTCGCACTTCTCCACGTTTATTTTGAGGTTTGCTGCCCTCAGCCGTCGGAACACTTCCCTCAGGTTGTCCATGTGTTCCTCGCGTGTCTTCCCGATCACGATGATGTCATCCAAATATGCGAATGCATGTGGCATCATCTCGGGGCCGATCACGCGATCCAGGGCTCTCTGGAACGTAGCCGGTGCCGAATGGAGTCCGAATGGCATAACTTTCCAATGGAACAGTCCTTTTCCCGGCACTGTGAATGCCGTCTTCTCTCGGCTCCCTCTTTCCATCGGGATCTGCCAGTAGCCGTTCTTGAGGTCCAGGCTCGAGATGTATCTCGCCTCTCTCAACTGATCCAGGATATGGTGGACTCTTGGCAGCGGGTATGCATCCTTTATTGACTTGGCATTCAATTGCCTGAAGTCTACGCACAGGCGCCACTTACCCGTCTTCTTTTTCACCATCACAATTGGAGCGCTGTGTGGGCTTTTCGATGGTTCGATGCATCCCTTGGCCAGCAGTTCGTCAACTTGCTCGTTGATTTCGGCCTGCATCTTGGGATTCTTCGGGAAGTATCGCTGCTTTATCGGACGATCGTCGCTCATGATAATTCGATGCTCTGCTATGGGCGATGTTCCCTCAATAGCCTCGAATGCGGCTACTTCCCGTTGCAGAAAGTCGGCGATTTCTGCGTCTGGATCAGCTGGTGGTATGACCGTCTTTGCCACGGACAGCCTCTCCTCCTGGTGCTTTCTTGGTCCGTCTTCGGGTATCTTTATCTTCAGCCCGGCGCACTCCAAAAACGTGCCCATGCCAGACAGAAAATCCCATCCAAGAACTAAGTCGTCTATTACTCCTGGGAGTATTAGCAGTGCGATGTCCATATTGCTCCTTCCGAGCCTGATGTTCACCTCGACTTGTTCTTGGACTCCGCTGTTTCGGCCATCTGCCATGCGGACTCGCCGGTCGGTTGCGCATCTTCGGCCTACGTTGACCAGTCCACAAGCTAGTTCCTCGCTAACGAAACTACTCGTGGCACCTGTGTCTATCGTAGCCTTGTACTGACAGTTGCCGATTTCCACGGTCGCTGTCAGCTGCGCTCCCTCGTCCTGTAGGCTGCCGATTAGCGCCTTGGGGCTGTCCTGTTCGGCTCCCGCTCGCCCCTCAGTGGCGGACGCCTGTGTCCGTTTCCCGACGGACAACACACTGGCGTGCGAACTCCAACACGTCCGCACATCCAACAATAATCCAGCGTAGCGTTCGTGCACTCTATCGCTAGATGTCCTTCCTGGCCGCAGAGTCTGCAGGCCATCGCAGGATTGTGTATGTGCGTTTGTGCGTTGTCGCGTCTCGTCCTCGGGGCTGGCCTGGGTCTCGCGTCGGCTTCAGCTCTCAGTGTCTGGCCACTGTCCGCTAGCCGCATAAGCCGTGAGCCGTCTTGCCGCGGTGCCGGTTCTATCTGGCGGTAGCGACTCGTTTGTGGGGCCTCCATCTGTCGTCGTGGTGGCTCCCTGAATCTCTGTGGTGGAAGTTGTACTTGCCTTTGCTGCGGGGCGTTGTACCTCGGCTGTTCCATGTGTCTCTGATGGGCGTGTACCTGTCGCTGCTGCGGAGCGTTGTACCTCGGCTGTTCCATGTGGCTTTCCAGTCTCAGTTTTTCTCTGTCAGCCTCGAGTTCCTCAAATACGACGGCCAAATACATCAATTCCTCCAAATCGCTGAATTGATCTGGCCGTGCGTACGCTCGCAGGTCTGGTAGGCTGTTATTGTAAATTTTTTGTAATTGTTTGTCCGCCGCATACTGCAGTGGTCGCATGAGCGTCTGCATTTCCACCATGTACGCCTTGAATGGCTCGTTCATAGCCTGACGTCTGCGGTTGACTTCGTCCTTCAAGTTTTCGAAGTAGTCCCTTGCGAGGAAATACCTTTGGAAACTCTGGATGAACGTTTCCCAGCTCGTCCAGTGCTGGTTATTGGCTATGTACCACTTCAGAGCCATTCCCTGAAGGAGTTCGGGCATGGCTCTGGGAACCAGATCCAGATTGAGCCCGTAGGTGTCCGCTGACCACTCGACCTGCTCCAAGAATTCGAGCGGCTCCGTTGTGCCGTCGAAGCGAAAGTTCCACTCCCGAACTTGCTTCGCTACCCTTGGGTATTCTTGGGCCATGGTCGTCGCCGTGTGTTCGCGTAGAGATACCCTCCTGGAAGGCTGTGGTACCGGTGTTTCCACTGCTGGCTGGTATGCGTCTCGGGCACGTGCCGCTGTGCTGGTTGTCGGTACACTTAAATGGACGACATCAGCGTTTGTCGCCTTTTTTGTGTCCGCAGCCTGCACGCTTTCCCTCGCCGGTGACGCTCTGCTATGGATAGCCGCCAATTCCGCAATCCGCGTGGCGTATGGAGGTTTGGATTCGTGGGTATCCACCCACTCTCCGAACTGTCGACGCATAACGTCCAGAGTGCCACTCACTTCCACTTGGAACTCGTCTCCATATTTTACCACTTCCTCTTTTTTGAGGTTGTACACCCACGCGCGAACCATATTTTTATTCAATATATTTAACTATGTTTCAATTATCACCACCACCAGTGTTGGGCGCCAGTTGTAACGAACCTTATTTCTCTGCCGGGCTAAAGCTCAGTCGAGCTGTGGGTTCGTGCAACAAATTTGTATAACTGGTCGCGAGGTGATAATTAATGACACAATTGTTTTATATATTGAAGTAGTTTGTATGGTTTATTTAATGAATTAATTCGAACACAATTTATAATTTAGCAATGTCTGGATTTGTTCCTTGCTTGAAGCCTTGGTTTGTTTCAGTGAGTGGTCCTGTTCGGGGAAGTTGGTTCAAGGCACCCCGTACACCAGTTACGCCAGTTCGCGGCTTCGCACTGGTTCAACAGCTTTCATACGGCTCCGTTTGACCAAACGGATTTCGCGCGTATGCTGTCAAACTTCAGGCAGGATTATCGCACGCTTGGCTTGTCACTGTGTAGGCCTAGCCTCGTGGCACAACTTGAACGTAGCAAGGATCCACTACTTTCACCTTCAAGGACCTCAGTGTCCTGGATTCCAACAGTCTTTTCTCGCTGTTGGTTTTATTTGTCGCACTCGCGTTGATCTTATTTGCAGCTCGCGCTGACGAAAGATGATTTTCTGGTTGGGCAGCGTGTCCCCGTTACACTTGGTTAACTTTGTTCTGTCGTCCGACAGAGGTTCCGCTCGCGTCTCTGATTTCACTCGAATTCGAACTGCCCTCTAGTGGGCTGCGGCGTTCCTTATATAGGCCGGGTCGTGGCCTTTTGTCGGGACTGTACCAGAAATCACGTGATCGGCTCGGTGGCGTGATTTCTGGTAATTTTCCACTGCCATTTCGCTGTTGCCAACCTATGTCTGCCGATAGTGTGAGTATGGATGGATATATTGTACCATCCATACTCCTCACACTATAACGGCACATGTCTCGTTGGACATGTGTGGCAGACACGCTCAAATGGCTGACAACCTGCGCACGAAAGAGAGAGGACGAAAGAGAGCGAATTCGCCGCAACTGCAATCAGAGCCGGACTTCGGTCTGATGTGCAGCTACTGTGAGGGCGCATATAGCACGCATATATATATACATATATATATTTATTTTGCCATCGCTATATGGCTCCTCACAGTAGATAGACACACAACTAAAATAGATATCTTTGAACACGTGCTACTATCTAATAATCCCTGATGTCGGAATGCTTACATGAAAAGTATTTTGTATGCACTTAAATTGTAGTGAGCTCACAAGTAAACTGAATATTTATTGCGCTCTGACTGATTCGGTTGGAAATGATTCTGAATTAGGCTTTTTTTGCCTGACAATTTTTGACGATGCTCAGTACTTCCAACGGATGGACGATATCGAACTTCTCATATATATCTGTGAACGTATACTGCCTTTGGCATCAATTAAGTTTCCTTGGCATAAATGCAATGGTCACCTTCACTATTGGCCTGCATCAGCACAGCTCGAACTCCAGTATGACTAGTGTCACAATGTGAGATGTGATAGCAGCATAATTTTTGATAAATTTATGTTTCCAGCAAGTCATGCGAAGGAACCTACGAACTTACTTTACCGATCGTGGTATTGGAAAGTCCCTTACAGCGGCTATTTTTATCGAAATCGGTCCCTATAACATGACCCAGATACTTAACCTCAGATCTGCAGAATTTGCTTTTCTCGACATTAAGTGTCAGATTAGCGCGAGTTAAATTAGGCGCAACTATGGACAGGACTTCCAAATGATGATTGAAGCAATCTGAAATAATCAGTAAGTCATATAAATAAATAAATACCTCGTTACGCAAGTGTGGCGGAATTATTTTATCCATCAGTCTGGACATAGATTGTGGGGCATTAGTAAACCCGAAAGGCATGACCACAAACTCATATAATGGGCGACCAGGAACTGTAAAGGCGGTCTTGTCGCAAGAGTTTGGGTGGAGAGGTATTTGCCAGAAGGCGTTCTAAAGGTCAAGGCTTGTTACAAACTCAGCTTTCGGCAATCTACGCAAGATCCCATCGATTAACGGCATAGGGTATGCATTTTTTACGGTTACTTCATTAAACTTTCTGCCATCAATTCATTGACGAACCTATTTATTGGCTATGCTAACGCTCAGTCGAGCTGTGGGTTCGGGCAACGAATTTATAATTGGTCGCGATGCGACAATTAACAACACGGTTATATATATTATATTAATATGGTCGCACTCGCGCAGGTTTTGTTCACAGTTTCCGTTTTGCTTCTCGTACTGTTTCGACAGAGGTCTTCTCCGAAGAGATGAGGCTCGCACCCGCGGCACGTAGGGCATCGTATCCTCATCGTCTGGATTCATTGGTGGATTTGGTGTCGAGTCGGCGTCGTCGGAACTCGAGTCGACGTTGGCGTCTGAGTCGGCGTCGTCGGAACTCGAGTCGACGTTGGAATCCGAGCCGTCGTCGGAGTCACGACTGTCGTCCTCGTCGTCTGTGGAGATGATGATAGTCTCGCCGACCCGAGGCCGGGAGAGCATGGTGTCTTCGTCATCATCCGATGACTCGCCATGTGCCCCTTCGTCGACATCGGAGACCGGATTGTAGGGGCTCTCGCGTCCCTCGTTGTCGCTTTCCCAGGCACCTCCCTCGTAGACTTCATCGGCGACTTCGCTGTCGATCTCCGCCGGTGCCCGCTCTACAGAATTAATTGAGTGCGCGCCTGGTCGCGGCCCTGGGAACCGCACTGCGGATTCGTCTCGAGCGGGGGTCGGCGGCAGCTCCGGGAAGAGCCTCTTCACCCAATCTGGGCCGATATCGTCCAGCTCGCTGGGGTATCGTCGACGTCGCGGCAGATCGTCCTCCACCATCGCGGGGTTCGGGGGCTCCCGCGTCTGTGCATCGGTGTCCATCTCGTTGTCGCTCACGTCGTGAAGTGGCGACGCCCACAACTCTAGCTCCTCTTCGTCCCGCTGATCTTCAGGCGGCAGTCGTGGTGTGGGCACGCGCACCACCCGTCGCCGAGATCGCCATCCAGCAGGCATGCGCGCTTTTGGACCGGCTCCTCTTCCGTGCTGGATTTCAGCTCCGCTGGGTCCCGCAGCGGGATTTGACGCCGACCGGCGTTGGCCACTTGAGGCTGCATTGACGACATGACGATTGTTCATGGTGTTGATTCTCCTTCTGATTTACTAAGAAGTTGTGCGCGTGCCTGCAGTCTCATTATATGTACTTTTGTGTGGATGTGTGCGCTCGTGTCCCTCTCCCTCTCGGATTGGGCTGGTGCTCCATTTTTCCGGTGAAGCTCTTCACTAGTATGCGTGGCTAACCATCGGTGTCCTGGTGTCCTGGCTCCTCACAAAGAATAGCAATAGAATAAGTTATTTGGCCGCGACGTAAGCAGCAGAGACCAATAGGCGCTGCCGAGTTTGTCCGGCTCTCCGTCATTCACCCCAAAAAATATGAATGATTTGGAAAGGGCCAAGAGCTCATTGATAAGCGCCGTTTCCTGCTGCTTCCTGTTTATGTGGGGCAAGCACTGGGATAGTTGCGGTGTCACAAACGCAGAGGTGAAATTCTCCTTGTAATTAATCTCGCCTAGATAGTCCATATAAACGCTAATCACAGCATCGTTTAGAAAATGTGGACCATGCAGCAGCTGGATATCGCTCCTGCGCAGACCTCCTGCGACCTCAGCAGATCTGCGAAGTCTGGCAACCAACACACCTATCGATCTTCGTTTCATTTTTCATATTTTGCCCTATAACATGACCCAGATACTTAACCTCAGATCTGCAGAATTTGCTTTTCTCGACATTGAGTGTCAGATTAGCGCGAGTTAAATTAGGCACAACTATGGACAGGACTTCCAAATGATGATTGAAGCAATCTGAAATAAGCAGTAAGTCATCTAAATAAATAAATACCTCGTTACGCAAGTGTGGCGGAATTATTTTATCCATCAGTCTGGACATAGATTGTGGGGCATTAGTAAGCCCGAAAGGCATGACCACAAACTCATATAATGGGCGACCAGGAACTGTAAAGGCGGTCTTGTCGCAAGAGTTTGGGTGGAGAGGTATTTGCCAGAAGGCGTTCTAAAGGTCAAGGCTTGTTACAAACTCAGCTTTCGGCAATCTACGCAAGATCCCATCGATTAACGGCATAGGGTATGCATTTTTTACGGTTACTTCATTAAACTTTCTGCCATCAATGCATAACCTAACTTTTCCGGGATTTTTAAATAAGACAACTTGGGACGACTAGGATCTGTTTGATTCCTGAATCACTCCAAGCTGTAACACCCGATCGAGTTCCTCATATATCAGCTTCTCCGTAACAGGCGGCATTGTATAATGACGCTACTTCGTAGGTTTAGCCTCTGCTACATCAATCACATGTGAAATTAATGTTGTTCTACGCAATCCTCTTTTAGTAAATGAGGGAAACAAATTTATACAAATTTTGCAAGTCTGGTAGGTCAACATGATTGTTGAAGGGTAAGTCTGATTGAATGGATTAACTTGAGGCTGGAAACGACACGGTTAGTCGGTATTGGTCGCTTTGTTGACCAACTGTTTGCTTATACCTCTCTGTTTTTTGGAACGCTTGCAGTGCAGTTTCTACAACTAGGTTTGTGTGTGTGTGTGTGTGCTTTTCCGCAATCATATCAAAATACTTTGCGCTCTGCCATACACTCTTGGTATCGATGTCATTTTCCAGCGCGGGCAATTCATTCTGAACATTGGATGCAGTTTCTTCGTCGGAGACCATCTCAGATTCTGTCTCGGAAATGGCATTCTCAAGTCATCGGGGAACAGCCGCTGATAGCTTTGCTTTTGCAACTGATTGGATGAAAATTTCTCATGTCCGATCCAGGTGACGCCAATCCTTCACAGAGTTAGCAGGCTTATATAATATCTCATGCTGAATGTTGGCCAACAGGTTGGCTCTTAAGGTTGCCACCAAAGACTTTTCAGACATGGGCTCTGACAGTTTATCAGCTAAAACAGCTATGATCCTTTAAAAATCATTCTCGTTGTGCATAAGACTAATTAAAAGATATAGTTCGAACAAATTACTGGGAAGGTGGAAGAAAGGAAAAAGGAATTGGACAGATCTCACACATTTAACATGGAGGCGACACTCCTAGACTGTCGTTGTTTGAGCTTGGCTGATGTAATTGCCACAGCAGATGCCCACCCTACCAAGATCATCAGGCAACATAGTAATATGTTATGATCCCTAAAACAACGACTACTTAAGTCGTTCTCTATTCAGTGAACGGTGCATCACTCCCCAACAAAAAATTTACATATTTATTTCAACAATATGTTACGCGTCGGTTTGTCCTCATGGGGCAGCTCCGGCTGGCCAGTGCTCAGTTAGGAGTGGGTCGGCCCCTGCCCGCCGACCGCACAATAAACGAAACTACACAAAATCTACACATCACTAAAAACAGCTGTCTAACGGACAGTGGCAATTAAAAACACACAAAAACAAAAAAAACTCTATCTCCAACTTCCAACGGCGGCTTCTCTGTTACTGCCGTAGCGCTCCCGCCCTTCCTGTGGGGGTAGTTAAATAATCTTAACCCCCTTCTGGTCCCCCTCCCTCCATTTATAACGCTTAGCCTTCCATTTTTAACTGAACGTTATTTCATTATTTATTTAGAAAATGGGGCCTTAATGCTAGCATTTGACGTAATTAACTGTCTAATGCTGCCCCTTCATTATAAATATCAAACTTAACGAAACGAAAAAAATTTAATGAAATAAAAGTAACAAAAAAAATAATTCATCCAAAAAAAAATAAATAACAACAAAAAAAAGGAAAAAAAAGAAATTACCGGTAGAAAAGAGCACAAACTCAACCCGAGAGAGTGAGAAATAAGGGACACGAGTGCCCAAAACTATATAATCAGACTGCAGGCTCGCGTACAGCTTATTAGCAAAATCTGCAGAAAACACCAAACATGTCAAACGGAAAGAAGATCAACGCAGCCTCCAATGGTCAATCGAATCTCGCCGCTAGACCTAGCGGAGCTGGGACTCAGCACAGAAGAGCAGCCGGCCCAGCAGCGC
>JAWNMQ010000531.1:0-14366 GCA_035043855.1 Drosophila percnosoma
CCTCGCTGTCGATCTCCGCCGGTGCCCGCTCTACAGAATTAATTGAGTGCGCGCCTGGTCGCGGCCCTGGGAACCGCACTGCGGATTCGTCTCGAGCGGGGGTCGGCGGCAGCTCCGGGAAGAGCCTCTTCACCCAATCTGGGCCGATATCGTCCAGCTCGCTGGGGTATCGTCGACGTCGCGGCAGATCGTCCTCCGCCATCGCGGGGTTCGGGGGCTCCCGCGCCTCTGCATCGGTGTCCATCTCGTTGTCGCTCACGTCGTGAAGTGGCGACGCCCACAACTCCAGCTCCTCTTCGTCCCGCTGATCTTCAGGCGGCAGTCGTGGTGTGGGCACGCGCACCACCCGTCGCCGAGATCGCCATCCAGCAGGCATGCGCGCTTTTGGACCGGCTCCTCTTCCGTGCTGGATTTCAGCTCCGCTGGGTCCCGCAGCGGGATTTGTCGCCGACCGGCGTTGGCCACTTGAGGCTGCATTGACGACATGACGATTGTTCATGATTTTGATTCTCCTTCTGATTTACTAAGAAGTTGTGCGCGTGCCTGCAGTCTCATTATATGTACTTTTGTGTGGGTGTGTGCGCTCGTGTCCCTCTCTCTCTCGGGTTGGGCTGGTGCTCCATTTTTCCGGTGAAGCTCTTCACTAGTATGCGTGGCTAACCATCGGTGTCCTGGTGTCCTGGCTCCTCACAAAGAATAGCAATAGAATAAGTTATTTGGCCGCGACGCAAGCAGCAGAGACCAATAGGCGCTGCCGAGTTTGTCCGGCTCTCCGTCATTCACCCCAAAAAATATGAATGATTTGGCAAGGGCCAAGAGCTCATTGATAAGCGCCGTTTCCTGCTGCTTCCTGTCTATGTGGGGCAAGCACTGGGATAGTTGCGGTGTCACAAACGCAGAGGTGAAATTCTCCTTGTAATTAATCTCGCCTAGATAGGCCATATAAACGCTAATCACAGCATCGTTTAGAAAATGTGGACCATGCAGCAGCTGGATATCGCTCATGCGCAGACCTCCTGCGACCTCAGCAGATCTGCGAAGTCTGGCAACCAACACACCTATCGATCTTCGTTTCATTTTGCATATTTTGCCCAGCATCTTGAATCACTAAGCTAAGAGATTGGCATCAGTTCGAGATGAGTAGATAGACACACAACTAAAATAGATATCTTTGAACACGTGCTACTATCTAATAATCCCTGATGTCGGAATGCTTACATGAAAAGTATTTTGTATGCACTTAAATTGTAGTGAGCCCACAAGTAAACTGAATATTTATTGCGCTCTGACTGATTCGGTTGGAAATGATTCTGAATTAGGCTTTTTTTGCCTGACAATTTTTGACGATGCTCAGTACTTCCAACGGATGGACGATATCGAACTTCTCATATGTATCTGTGAACGTATACTGCCTTTGGCATCAATTAAGTTTCCTTGGCATAAATGCAATAGTCACCTTCACTATTGGCCTGCATCAGCACAGCTCGAACTCCAGTATGACTAGTGTCACAATGTGAGATGTGATAGCAGCATAATTTTTGATAAATTTATGTTTCCAGCAAGTCATGCGAAGGAACCTACGAACTTACTTTACCGATCGTGGTATTGGAAAGTCCCTTACAGCGGCGTTTTTTATCGAAATCGGTCCCTATAACATGACCCAGATACTTAACCTCAGATCTGCAGAATTTGCTTTTCTCGACATTAAGTGTCAGATTAGCGCGAGTTAAATTAGGCGCAACTATGGACAGGACTTCCAAATGATGATTGAAGCAATCTGAAATAATCAGTAAGTCATCTAAATAAATAAATACCTCGTTACGCAAGTGTGGCGGAATTATTTTATCTATCAGTCTGGACATAGATTGTGGGGCATTAGTAAGCCCGAAAGGCATGACCACAAACTCATTTAATAGGCGACCAGGAACTGTAAAGGCGGTCTTGTCGCAAGAGTTTGGGTGGAGAGGTATTTGCCAGAAGGCGTTCTAAAGGTCAAGGCTTGTTACAAACTCAGCTTTCGGCAATCTACGCAAGATCCCATCGATTAACGGCATAGGGTATGCATTTTTTACGGTTACTTCATTAAACTTTCTGCCATCAATGCATTGACGAACCTATTTATTGGCTATGCTAACGCTCAGTCGAGCTGTGGGTTCGGGCAACGAATTTATAATTGGTCGCGATGCGACAATTAACAACACGGTTATATATATTATATTAATATGGTCGCACTCGCGCAGGTTTTGTTCACAGTTTCCGCTTTGCTTCTCGTACTGTTTCGACAGAGTTCTTCTCCGAAGAGATGAGGATGACCTCCTCGGCTCGCACCCGCGGCACGTAGGGCATCGTATCCTCATCGTCTGGATTCATTGGTGGATTTGGTGTCGAGTCGGCGTCGTCGGAACTCGAGTCGACGTTGGAATCCGAGCCAACGTCGGAGTCACGACTGTCGTCCTCGTCGTCTGTGGAGATGATGATAGTCTCGCCGACCCGAGGCCGGGAGAGCATGGTGTCTTCGTCATCATCCGATGACTCGCCATGTGCCCCTTCGTCGACATCGGAGACCGGATTGTAGGGGCTCTCGCGTCCCTCGTTGTCGCTTTCCCAGGCACCTCCCTCGTAGACTTCGTCGGCGACCTCGCTGTCGATCTCCGCCGGTGCCCGCTCTACAGAATTAATTGAGTGCGCGCCTGGTCGCGGCCCTGGGAACCGCACTGCGGATTCGTCTCGAGCGGGGGTCGGCGGCAGCTCCGGGAAGAGCCTCTTCACCCAATCTGGGCCGATATCGTCCAGCTCGCTGGGGTATCGTCGACGTCGCGGCAGATCGTCCTCCGCCATCGCGGGGTTCGGGGGCTCCCGCGCCTCTGCATCGGTGTCCATCTCGTTGTCGCTCACGTCGTGAAGTGGCGACGCCCACAACTCCAGCTCCTCTTCGTCCCGCTGATCTTCAGGCGGCAGTCGTGGTGTGGGCACGCGCACCACCCGTCGCCGAGATCGCCATCCAGCAGGCATGCGCGCTTTTGGACCGGCTCCTCTTCCGTGCTGGATTTCAGCTCCGCTGGGTCCCGCAGCGGGATTTGTCGCCGACCGGCGTTGGCCACTTGAGGCTGCATTGACGACATGACGATTGTTCATGATTTTGATTCTCCTTCTGATTTACTAAGAAGTTGTGCGCGTGCCTGCAGTCTCATTATATGTACTTTTGTGTGGGTGTGTGCGCTCGTGTCCCCTCTCTCTCGGGTTGGGCTGGTGCTCCATTTTTCCGGTGAAGCTCTTCACTAGTATGCGTGGCTAACCATCGGTGTCCTGGTGTCCTGGCTCCTCACAAAGAATAGCAATAGAATAAGTTATTTGGCCGCGACGCAAGCAGCAGAGACCAATAGGCGCTGCCGAGTTTGTCCGGCTCTCCGTCATTCACCCCAAAAAATATGAATGATTTGGCAAGGGCCAAGAGCTCATTGATAAGCGCCGTTTCCTGCTGCTTCCTGTCTATGTGGGGCAAGCACTGGGATAGTTGCGGTGTCACAAACGCAGAGGTGAAATTCTCCTTGTAATTAATCTCGCCTAGATAGGCCATATAAACGCTAATCACAGCATCGTTTAGAAAATGTGGACCATGCAGCAGCTGGATATCGCTCATGCGCAGACCTCCTGCGACCTCAGCAGATCTGCGAAGTCTGGCAACCAACACACCTATCGATCTTCGTTTCATTTTGCATATTTTGCCCAGCATCTTGAATCACTAAGCTAAGAGATTGGCATCAGTTCGAGATGAGTAGATAGACACACAACTAAAATAGATATCTTTGAACACGTGCTACTATCTAATAATCCCTGATGTCGGAATGCTTACATGAAAAGTATTTTGTATGCACTTAAATTGTAGTGAGCCCACAAGTAAACTGAATATTTATTGCGCTCTGACTGATTCGGTTGGAAATGATTCTGAATTAGGCTTTTTTTGCCTGACAATTTTTGACGATGCTCAGTACTTCCAACGGATGGACGATATCGAACTTCTCATATGTATCTGTGAACGTATACTGCCTTTGGCATCAATTAAGTTTCCTTGGCATAAATGCAATAGTCACCTTCACTATTGGCCTGCATCAGCACAGCTCGAACTCCAGTATGACTAGTGTCACAATGTGAGATGTGATAGCAGCATAATTTTTGATAAATTTATGTTTCCAGCAAGTCATGCGAAGGAACCTACGAACTTACTTTACCGATCGTGGTATTGGAAAGTCCCTTACAGCGGCGTTTTTTATCGAAATCGGTCCCTATAACATGACCCAGATACTTAACCTCAGATCTGCAGAATTTGCTTTTCTCGACATTAAGTGTCAGATTAGCGCGAGTTAAATTAGGCGCAACTATGGACAGGACTTCCAAATGATGATTGAAGCAATCTGAAATAATCAGTAAGTCATCTAAATAAATAAATACCTCGTTACGCAAGTGTGGCGGAATTATTTTATCTATCAGTCTGGACATAGATTGTGGGGCATTAGTAAGCCCGAAAGGCATGACCACAAACTCATTTAATAGGCGACCAGGAACTGTAAAGGCGGTCTTGTCGCAAGAGTTTGGGTGGAGAGGTATTTGCCAGAAGGCGTTCTAAAGGTCAAGGCTTGTTACAAACTCAGCTTTCGGCAATCTACGCAAGATCCCATCGATTAACGGCATAGGGTATGCATTTTTTACGGTTACTTCATTAAACTTTCTGCCATCAATGCATTGACGAACCTATTTATTGGCTATGCTAACGCTCAGTCGAGCTGTGGGTTCGGGCAACGAATTTATAATTGGTCGCGATGCGACAATTAACAACACGGTTATATATATTATATTAATATGGTCGCACTCGCGCAGGTTTTGTTCACAGTTTCCGCTTTGCTTCTCGTACTGTTTCGACAGAGTTCTTCTCCGAAGAGATGAGGATGACCTCCTCGGCTCGCACCCGCGGCACGTAGGGCATCGTATCCTCATCGTCTGGATTCATTGGTGGATTTGGTGTCGAGTCGGCGTCGTCGGAACTCGAGTCGACGTTGGAATCCGAGCCAACGTCGGAGTCACGACTGTCGTCCTCGTCGTCTGTGGAGATGATGATAGTCTCGCCGACCCGAGGCCGGGAGAGCATGGTGTCTTCGTCATCATCCGATGACTCGCCATGTGCCCCTTCGTCGACATCGGAGACCGGATTGTAGGGGCTCTCGCGTCCCTCGTTGTCGCTTTCCCAGGCACCTCCCTCGTAGACTTCGTCGGCGACCTCGCTGTCGATCTCCGCCGGTGCCCGCTCTACAGAATTAATTGAGTGCGCGCCTGGTCGCGGCCCTGGGAACCGCACTGCGGATTCGTCTCGAGCGGGGGTCGGCGGCAGCTCCGGGAAGAGCCTCTTCACCCAATCTGGGCCGATATCGTCCAGCTCGCTGGGGTATCGTCGACGTCGCGGCAGATCGTCCTCCGCCATCGCGGGGTTCGGGGGCTCCCGCGCCTCTGCATCGGTGTCCATCTCGTTGTCGCTCACGTCGTGAAGTGGCGACGCCCACAACTCCAGCTCCTCTTCGTCCCGCTGATCTTCAGGCGGCAGTCGTGGTGTGGGCACGCGCACCACCCGTCGCCGAGATCGCCATCCAGCAGGCATGCGCGCTTTTGGACCGGCTCCTCTTCCGTGCTGGATTTCAGCTCCGCTGGGTCCCGCAGCGGGATTTGTCGCCGACCGGCGTTGGCCACTTGAGGCTGCATTGACGACATGACGATTGTTCATGATTTTGATTCTCCTTCTGATTTACTAAGAAGTTGTGCGCGTGCCTGCAGTCTCATTATATGTACTTTTGTGTGGGTGTGTGCGCTCGTGTCCCTCTCTCTCTCGGGTTGGGCTGGTGCTCCATTTTTCCGGTGAAGCTCTTCACTAGTATGCGTGGCTAACCATCGGTGTCCTGGTGTCCTGGCTCCTCACAAAGAATAGCAATAGAATAAGTTATTTGGCCGCGACGCAAGCAGCAGAGACCAATAGGCGCTGCCGAGTTTGTCCGGCTCTCCGTCATTCACCCCAAAAAATATGAATGATTTGGCAAGGGCCAAGAGCTCATTGATAAGCGCCGTTTCCTGCTGCTTCCTGTCTATGTGGGGCAAGCACTGGGATAGTTGCGGTGTCACAAACGCAGAGGTGAAATTCTCCTTGTAATTAATCTCGCCTAGATAGGCCATATAAACGCTAATCACAGCATCGTTTAGAAAATGTGGACCATGCAGCAGCTGGATATCGCTCATGCGCAGACCTCCTGCGACCTCAGCAGATCTGCGAAGTCTGGCAACCAACACACCTATCGATCTTCGTTTCATTTTGCATATTTTGCCCAGCATCTTGAATCACTAAGCTAAGAGATTGGCATCAGTTCGAGATGAGTAGATAGACACACAACTAAAATAGATATCTTTGAACACGTGCTACTATCTAATAATCCCTGATGTCGGAATGCTTACATGAAAAGTATTTTGTATGCACTTAAATTGTAGTGAGCCCACAAGTAAACTGAATATTTATTGCGCTCTGACTGATTCGGTTGGAAATGATTCTGAATTAGGCTTTTTTTGCCTGACAATTTTTGACGATGCTCAGTACTTCCAACGGATGGACGATATCGAACTTCTCATATGTATCTGTGAACGTATACTGCCTTTGGCATCAATTAAGTTTCCTTGGCATAAATGCAATAGTCACCTTCACTATTGGCCTGCATCAGCACAGCTCGAACTCCAGTATGACTAGTGTCACAATGTGAGATGTGATAGCAGCATAATTTTTGATAAATTTATGTTTCCAGCAAGTCATGCGAAGGAACCTACGAACTTACTTTACCGATCGTGGTATTGGAAAGTCCCTTACAGCGGCGTTTTTTATCGAAATCGGTCCCTATAACATGACCCAGATACTTAACCTCAGATCTGCAGAATTTGCTTTTCTCGACATTAAGTGTCAGATTAGCGCGAGTTAAATTAGGCGCAACTATGGACAGGACTTCCAAATGATGATTGAAGCAATCTGAAATAATCAGTAAGTCATCTAAATAAATAAATACCTCGTTACGCAAGTGTGGCGGAATTATTTTATCTATCAGTCTGGACATAGATTGTGGGGCATTAGTAAGCCCGAAAGGCATGACCACAAACTCATTTAATAGGCGACCAGGAACTGTAAAGGCGGTCTTGTCGCAAGAGTTTGGGTGGAGAGGTATTTGCCAGAAGGCGTTCTAAAGGTCAAGGCTTGTTACAAACTCAGCTTTCGGCAATCTACGCAAGATCCCATCGATTAACGGCATAGGGTATGCATTTTTTACGGTTACTTCATTAAACTTTCTGCCATCAATGCATTGACGAACCTATTTATTGGCTATGCTAACGCTCAGTCGAGCTGTGGGTTCGGGCAACGAATTTATAATTGGTCGCGATGCGACAATTAACAACACGGTTATATATATTATATTAATATGGTCGCACTCGCGCAGGTTTTGTTCACAGTTTCCGCTTTGCTTCTCGTACTGTTTCGACAGAGTTCTTCTCCGAAGAGATGAGGATGACCTCCTCGGCTCGCACCCGCGGCACGTAGGGCATCGTATCCTCATCGTCTGGATTCATTGGTGGATTTGGTGTCGAGTCGGCGTCGTCGGAACTCGAGTCGACGTTGGAATCCGAGCCAACGTCGGAGTCACGACTGTCGTCCTCGTCGTCTGTGGAGATGATGATAGTCTCGCCGACCCGAGGCCGGGAGAGCATGGTGTCTTCGTCATCATCCGATGACTCGCCATGTGCCCCTTCGTCGACATCGGAGACCGGATTGTAGGGGCTCTCGCGTCCCTCGTTGTCGCTTTCCCAGGCACCTCCCTCGTAGACTTCGTCGGCGACCTCGCTGTCGATCTCCGCCGGTGCCCGCTCTACAGAATTAATTGAGTGCGCGCCTGGTCGCGGCCCTGGGAACCGCACTGCGGATTCGTCTCGAGCGGGGGTCGGCGGCAGCTCCGGGAAGAGCCTCTTCACCCAATCTGGGCCGATATCGTCCAGCTCGCTGGGGTATCGTCGACGTCGCGGCAGATCGTCCTCCGCCATCGCGGGGTTCGGGGGCTCCCGCGCCTCTGCATCGGTGTCCATCTCGTTGTCGCTCACGTCGTGAAGTGGCGACGCCCACAACTCCAGCTCCTCTTCGTCCCGCTGATCTTCAGGCGGCAGTCGTGGTGTGGGCACGCGCACCACCCGTCGCCGAGATCGCCATCCAGCAGGCATGCGCGCTTTTGGACCGGCTCCTCTTCCGTGCTGGATTTCAGCTCCGCTGGGTCCCGCAGCGGGATTTGTCGCCGACCGGCGTTGGCCACTTGAGGCTGCATTGACGACATGACGATTGTTCATGATTTTGATTCTCCTTCTGATTTACTAAGAAGTTGTGCGCGTGCCTGCAGTCTCATTATATGTACTTTTGTGTGGGTGTGTGCGCTCGTGTCCCTCTCTCTCTCGGGTTGGGCTGGTGCTCCATTTTTCCGGTGAAGCTCTTCACTAGTATGCGTGGCTAACCATCGGTGTCCTGGTGTCCTGGCTCCTCACAAAGAATAGCAATAGAATAAGTTATTTGGCCGCGACGCAAGCAGCAGAGACCAATAGGCGCTGCCGAGTTTGTCCGGCTCTCCGTCATTCACCCCAAAAAATATGAATGATTTGGCAAGGGCCAAGAGCTCATTGATAAGCGCCGTTTCCTGCTGCTTCCTGTCTATGTGGGGCAAGCACTGGGATAGTTGCGGTGTCACAAACGCAGAGGTGAAATTCTCCTTGTAATTAATCTCGCCTAGATAGGCCATATAAACGCTAATCACAGCATCGTTTAGAAAATGTGGACCATGCAGCAGCTGGATATCGCTCATGCGCAGACCTCCTGCGACCTCAGCAGATCTGCGAAGTCTGGCAACCAACACACCTATCGATCTTCGTTTCATTTTGCATATTTTGCCCAGCATCTTGAATCACTAAGCTAAGAGATTGGCATCAGTTCGAGATGAGTAGATAGACACACAACTAAAATAGATATCTTTGAACACGTGCTACTATCTAATAATCCCTGATGTCGGAATGCTTACATGAAAAGTATTTTGTATGCACTTAAATTGTAGTGAGCCCACAAGTAAACTGAATATTTATTGCGCTCTGACTGATTCGGTTGGAAATGATTCTGAATTAGGCTTTTTTTGCCTGACAATTTTTGACGATGCTCAGTACTTCCAACGGATGGACGATATCGAACTTCTCATATGTATCTGTGAACGTATACTGCCTTTGGCATCAATTAAGTTTCCTTGGCATAAATGCAATAGTCACCTTCACTATTGGCCTGCATCAGCACAGCTCGAACTCCAGTATGACTAGTGTCACAATGTGAGATGTGATAGCAGCATAATTTTTGATAAATTTATGTTTCCAGCAAGTCATGCGAAGGAACCTACGAACTTACTTTACCGATCGTGGTATTGGAAAGTCCCTTACAGCGGCGTTTTTTATCGAAATCGGTCCCTATAACATGACCCAGATACTTAACCTCAGATCTGCAGAATTTGCTTTTCTCGACATTAAGTGTCAGATTAGCGCGAGTTAAATTAGGCGCAACTATGGACAGGACTTCCAAATGATGATTGAAGCAATCTGAAATAATCAGTAAGTCATCTAAATAAATAAATACCTCGTTACGCAAGTGTGGCGGAATTATTTTATCTATCAGTCTGGACATAGATTGTGGGGCATTAGTAAGCCCGAAAGGCATGACCACAAACTCATTTAATAGGCGACCAGGAACTGTAAAGGCGGTCTTGTCGCAAGAGTTTGGGTGGAGAGGTATTTGCCAGAAGGCGTTCTAAAGGTCAAGGCTTGTTACAAACTCAGCTTTCGGCAATCTACGCAAGATCCCATCGATTAACGGCATAGGGTATGCATTTTTTACGGTTACTTCATTAAACTTTCTGCCATCAATGCATTGACGAACCTATTTATTGGCTATGCTAACGCTCAGTCGAGCTGTGGGTTCGGGCAACGAATTTATAATTGGTCGCGATGCGACAATTAACAACACGGTTATATATATTATATTAATATGGTCGCACTCGCGCAGGTTTTGTTCACAGTTTCCGCTTTGCTTCTCGTACTGTTTCGACAGAGTTCTTCTCCGAAGAGATGAGGATGACCTCCTCGGCTCGCACCCGCGGCACGTAGGGCATCGTATCCTCATCGTCTGGATTCATTGGTGGATTTGGTGTCGAGTCGGCGTCGTCGGAACTCGAGTCGACGTTGGAATCCGAGCCAACGTCGGAGTCACGACTGTCGTCCTCGTCGTCTGTGGAGATGATGATAGTCTCGCCGACCCGAGGCCGGGAGAGCATGGTGTCTTCGTCATCATCCGATGACTCGCCATGTGCCCCTTCGTCGACATCGGAGACCGGATTGTAGGGGCTCTCGCGTCCCTCGTTGTCGCTTTCCCAGGCACCTCCCTCGTAGACTTCGTCGGCGACCTCGCTGTCGATCTCCGCCGGTGCCCGCTCTACAGAATTAATTGAGTGCGCGCCTGGTCGCGGCCCTGGGAACCGCACTGCGGATTCGTCTCGAGCGGGGGTCGGCGGCAGCTCCGGGAAGAGCCTCTTCACCCAATCTGGGCCGATATCGTCCAGCTCGCTGGGGTATCGTCGACGTCGCGGCAGATCGTCCTCCGCCATCGCGGGGTTCGGGGGCTCCCGCGCCTCTGCATCGGTGTCCATCTCGTTGTCGCTCACGTCGTGAAGTGGCGACGCCCACAACTCCAGCTCCTCTTCGTCCCGCTGATCTTCAGGCGGCAGTCGTGGTGTGGGCACGCGCACCACCCGTCGCCGAGATCGCCATCCAGCAGGCATGCGCGCTTTTGGACCGGCTCCTCTTCCGTGCTGGATTTCAGCTCCGCTGGGTCCCGCAGCGGGATTTGTCGCCGACCGGCGTTGGCCACTTGAGGCTGCATTGACGACATGACGATTGTTCATGATTTTGATTCTCCTTCTGATTTACTAAGAAGTTGTGCGCGTGCCTGCAGTCTCATTATATGTACTTTTGTGTGGGTGTGTGCGCTCGTGTCCCTCTCTCTCTCGGGTTGGGTTGGTGCTCCATTTTTCCGGTGAAGCTCTTCACTAGTATGCGTGGCTAACCATCGGTGTCCTGGTGTCCTGGCTCCTCACAAAGAATAGCAATAGAATAAGTTATGATAAGAATGATTTGGCAAGGGCCAAGAGCTCATTGATAAGCGCCGTTTCCTGCTGCTTCCTGTCTATGTGGGGCAAGCACTGGGATAGTTGCGGTGTCACAAACGCAGAGGTGAAATTCTCCTTGTAATTAATCTCGCCTAGATAGGCCATATAAACGCTAATCACAGCATCGTTTAGAAAATGTGGACCATGCAGCAGCTGGATATCGCTCCTGCGCAGACTTCCTGCGACCTCAGCAGATCTGCGAAGTCTGGCAACCAACACACCTATCGATCTTCGTTTCATTTTGCATATTTTGCCCAGCATCTTGAATCACTAAGCTAAGAGATTGGCATCAGTTCGAGATGAGTAGATAGACACACAACTAAAATAGATATCTTTGAACACGTGCTACTATCTAATAATCCCTGATGTCGGAATGCTTACATGAAAAGTATTTTGTATGCACTTAAATTGTAGTGAGCCCACAAGTAAACTGAATATTTATTGCGCTCTGACTGATTCGGTTGGAAATGATTCTGAATTAGGCTTTTTTTGCCTGACAATTTTTGACGATGCTCAGTACTTCCAACGGATGGACGATATCGAACTTCTCATATGTATCTGTGAACGTATACTGCCTTTGGCATCAATTAAGTTTCCTTGGCATAAATGCAATAGTCACCTTCACTATTGGCCTGCATCAGCACAGCTCGAACTCCAGTATGACTAGTGTCACAATGTGAGATGTGATAGCAGCATAATTTTTGATAAATTTGTGTTTCCAGCAAGTCATGCCAAGGAACCTACGAGCTTACTTTACCGATCGTGGTATTGGAAAGTCCCATTCAGCGGCTATTTTTATCAAAATCGGTCCCTATAGCATGACCCAGATACTTAACCTCAGATCTGCAGAATTTGCTTTTCTCGACATTGAGTGTCAGATTAGCGCGAGTTAAATTAGGCGCAACTATGGACAGGACTTCCAAATGATGATTGAAGCAATCTGAAATAATCAGTAAGTCATCTAAATAAATAAATACCTCGTTACGCAAGTGTGGCGGAATTATTTTATCCATCAGTCTGGACATAGATTGTGGGGCATTAGTAAGCCCGAAAGGCATGACCACAAACTCATATAATGGGCGACCAGGAACTGTAAAGGCGGTCTTGTCGCAAGAGTTTGGGTGGAGAGGTATTTGCCAGAAGGCGTTCTAAAGGTCAAGGCTTGTTACAAACTCAGCTTTCGGCAATCTACGCAAGATCCCATCGATTAACGGCATAGGGTATGCATTTTTTACGGTTACTTCATTAAACTTTCTGCCATCAATGCATAACCTAACTTTTCCGGGATTTTTAAATAAGACAACTTGGGACGACTAGGAGCTGTTTGATTCCTGAATCACTCCAAGCTGTAACACCCGATCGAGTTCCTCATATATATGAGCTTCTCCGTAACAGGCGGCATTGTATAATGACGTTACTTCGTAGGTTTAGCCTCTGCTACATCAATCACATGTGAAATTAATGTTGTTCTACGCAATCCTCTCTTAGTAAATGAGGGAAACAAATTTATACAAATTTTGCAAGTCTGGTAGGTCAACATGATTGTTGAAGGGTAAGTGCATGGATTGAATGGATTGACTTGAGGCTGGAAACGACACGGTTAGTCGGTATTGGTCGCTTTGTTGACCAACTGTTTGCTTATACCTCTCTGTTTTTTGGAACGCTTGCAGTGCAGTTTCTACAACTAGGTTTGTGTGTGTGTGTGTGTGCTTTTCCGCAATCATATCAAAATACTTTGCGCTCTGCCATACACTCTTGGTATCGATGTCATTTTCCAGCGCGGGCAAGTCATTCTGAACATTGGATGCAGTTTCTTCGTCGGAGACCATCTCAGATTCTGTCTCGGAAATGGCATTCTCAAGTCATCGGGGAACAGCCGCTGATAGCTTTGCTTTTGCAACTGATTGGATGAAAATTTCTCATGTCCGAACCAGGTGACGCCAATCCTTCACAGAGTTAGCAGGCTTATATAATATCTCATGCTGAATGTTAGCCAACAGGTTGGCTCTTAAGGTTGCCACCAAAGACTTTTCAGACATGGGCTCTGACAGTTTATCAGCTAAAACAGCTATGATCCTTTAAAAATCATTCTCGCTGTGCATAAGACTAATTAAAAGATATAGTTCGAACAAATTACTGGGAAGGTGGAAGAAAGGAAAAAGGAATTGGACAGATCTCACACATTTAACATGGAGGCGACACTCCTAGACTGTCGTTGTTTGAGCTTGGCTGATGTAATTGCCACAGCAGATGCCCACCCTACCAAGATCATCAGGCAACATAGTAATATGTTATGATCCCTAAAACAACGACTACTTAAGTCGTTCTCTATTCAGTGAACGGTGCATCAATCCCCAACAAAAAATTTACATATTTATTTCAACAATATGTTACGCGTCGGTTTGTCCTCATGGGGCAGCTCCGGCTGGCCAGTGCTCAGTTAGGAGTGGGTCGGCCCCTGCCCGCCGACCGCACAATAAACGAAACTACACAAAATCTACACATCACTAAAAACAGCTGTCTAACGGACAGTGGCAATTAAAAACACACAAAAACAAAAAAAACTCTATCTCCAACTTCCAACGGCGGCTTCTCTGTTACTGCCGTAGCGCTCCCGCCCTTCCTGTGGGGGTAGTTAAATAATCTTAACCCCCTTCTGGTCCCCCTCCCTCCATTTATAACGCTTAGCCTTCCATTTTTAACTGAACGTTATTTCATTATTTATTTAGAAAATGGGGCCTTAATGCTAGCATTTGACGTAATTAACTGTCTAATGCTGCCCCTTCATTATAAATATCAAACTTAACGAAACGAAAAAAATTTAATGAAATAAAAGTAACAAAAAAAATAATTCATCCAAAAAAAAATAAATAACAACAAAAAAAAGGAAAAAAAAGAAATTACCGGTAGAAAAGAGCACAAACTCAACCCGAGAGAGTGAGAAATAAGGGACACGAGTGCCCAAAACTATATAATCAGACTGCAGGCTCGCGTACAGCTTATTAGCAAAATCTGCAGAAAACACCAAACATGTCAAACGGAAAGAAGATCAACGCAGCC
>JAWNMQ010000532.1:0-14062 GCA_035043855.1 Drosophila percnosoma
GATATACTTATCTGCATGGAAAAATTGGAAAAATCCACCGATGCGAGCTGGGGCGAGCTGAGACAAGTTACTTCTTTATATCCGCCTCGAAGGACCATGAAAATGTGGGGGGCGTCTTTTTCCGAATCTTATTCCTTCCTTGAGTGAAAAGCAGCGGCGTGGTTTTGTAGATATATTTATTCAATTCACTATTTGAGAGTGCTCAACTTATCATGTTGGCTATATTACAAGAACTTTATTACTACTGATAGAGCTAACATGTTAGCATCTATGTTATAGATAACAGCGCTGAGTGCGCTGTGTGGAGGCTGCTAACAGCGCGGAGTGCGCTGAGAGCAGGTTGCATTCCAAAGAGAGAGGATGTGGATCGTAGGTTATGTTAAGCCAGCTGATAATGCCCGGCCCAACATATCTCACATAAACAAATACAAAAAATTGAACACAGAAAAGTGTTGGGCGTTTTCGAAGCCAAAAACATCAAAAGTGAAATTTTTTGGAGACTCGACAGTCGTCGTGGTAATCATCGTCGTGGGAGAAAAATTTTTTGGTGAATCGAAAGTCGTCGTGGTAATCGTCGTCGAGGGAGAACAATTTTTTGGAGATTCGACAGTCGTCGTGGTAATCGTCGTCGAGGGAGAACAATTTTTTTGAGACTCGACAGTCGTCGTGTTAATCGTCTTCGAGGGAGAAAATTTTTTTGGAGACTCGATAGTCGTCGTGGTAATTGTCGTCGAGGGAGAAAAATTTGTTTGGAGACTCGACGACAGTCGTCGTGGTAATCTTCGTCGAGGGAGAAAAATTTTTTGGGACTCGATAGTCGTCGTGGTAATCGTCGTCGAGGTAGAAAATTTTTTGGGAAATCTTCGTCGTCGCTGGACAGATTCATTGCGGGAGAGCGGGATAAGTCATCATTTAATCTAAATTTTTATACAAAAACTTAACTTAATTATAAGATGACAAAAATGTTTTCGGATAGGAAAGTAGACGCATTAGAAAAAGGCAGTGAAGAAGAATTGAGGGATATTGCGACAATATCTAAGGGAAGTAAAGGAGGAATTAAAAAATACTAATAATGATAAAATCCTAACGTTGCACAGGAATAAAATCTATTTTCTGTGGGATGGAGTTTTACAAAAGACGAAACAATTTGAGAACAACTCGCATATTATGAATCAAGTTGAAGAATTAAGGTTCGATGTAGAAAACATTCTCAGTATATTAGAGCAAGGAACCAGTGGTAATGCTGTGGTTTCAGAAAAACTACCAGCATTGCCTAAAATTGAAGTACCAATGTGGATACAAAATTTTACTGCAAACAACTGTAGTATCAAAACAGCCATTCGAAACATTGATTTAGAAAGATTTTGGGAGTTAAAAGAGGATGAGTTAGAAGACATTGAAAAAGAAACATATGAACAAAAATTTATTGCAAACAACTGCAGTAACAAAACAGTCGGAGAAACGATTAAAAATGACTTTTATATGGACGGAAAAATGACAGGAGCTGACACTATGGAAGAGGCTAGAAATGAAGTTAAGCTACTGTTAACTGATCTGGGAAATGTAAACGAAGAATTCAGAAAAGCGATAAGTGAAAATACACAGATTATTCCGATATTGGAAAAAGAGAATATTGAGTGGCATTTTATTCACCCGGCAGGACCTCACTTCGGAGGTATTTGGGAGGTTGGGGTAAAATCAATAAAATAACATTTCTTTATTGGATGACCAATATTAGAAGCAGTTGAAGCCATAGCAGAAGATAAGATAGGAAAGATTGATCGATGGAAATTAATTAAAAAGAGAGAGTTCTGGCAAAAATGGAAAGAAAAGTAATTTTACGCTGTAACAGTAATTTTAGCTAATATATACGATAAGAAAAATCATTGCAAAAGAAAATTAAAAGCCATAAAGTTTGTCTGGCCTATAATTAAATAATAACGCCGACTGTCGGTCTGGCCTTGGCAGAATGTTCAAAAAGGAACACCCTGTATTTATATATACAGTCTGTCGAAGCTTATTCTGATCGGTATCAAAGAAGAAAAGGAATTGCCTGCCATAAGCTAACTGTTTATGTGAGATATGTTAGGCCGTGCATTCATCAGCTGGCTTAACATGACCTACGATCCACATCCTCTCTCTTTGGCAATGCAACCTGCTCTCAGCGCACTCCGCGCTGTTAGCAGCCTCCACACAGCGCACTCAGCGCTGTTATCTATAACATAGATGCTAATATGTTAGCACTTGTAATCGTAGTAATACATCTCGTAATACAGCTAGCCAACGCAAGAAGTTGAGCTAATACTTTCAAAGTGAAAATCAATATAGTGACATATCCAGATCACGCTGATCTCTCATGTCCACGCACACTGCGACCGCAACAGCAGCGCACAAGAAACGCCGTCCCAGCGATCACAACCCAAAATGTAATACAACACCTATCCCATTCTACAAGTGGGCTAACATGAAACCCAAACGGACAACCGACACCACCATTAGACTCCGTCGGCGCATTCTTCAAATGAGCTAGCCTAAAACTCAAGTGGGCCACCCGGATTAGAATCCGTTAGTGCACTCTACAAGTGAGCTAGCATAAAACTCAAGTGGACCATCGCCAGACCCAAGCGGGCCATCCGACACCTCCACCAATAGGATAGCAGCGACACATGTGCAACATCGCAGAGGAGGCAAATGCGAGGTTTCATTTTAAATAAACTACTAGTATAAGTTGAGAGTGATTTTGTACGTGAAGCGGAGAGGACGTCTGTTCTTTAAAATAAAATCTTTATATTATCCTTAAAAACCCGTTGTCAGTTTCTTCGTTTTGGCGCCGCCGGTACAGCACTCCCCAAAAACGTAATTGGCGCAGCCGGTAGGATAGCAAAATTGTGAAACGTCGTGATCCTTTACAGGAAACGTACTAGTGTTTCGCGAAATTGTTATCCGCATAAGGACCCCGTGAACCTTTAAAATCTCGGTAGGAAAACAAACATTGTGAAACGTCGTTTATTCCATTCAGGAAAACGTACTGGTGTTTCGCGAAATTGTTATCCGCATAAGGACCCCGTGATCCTTGAAAAACTTTTTCTAAAAATAAGTAAATCATAAAATACGCGAGGCAGACGACGGAACATATTTTCTTGTGCATTGAATAAAAAAACAAAAAAATTTTTTTTTTGATTTCAACAAGTGAACAAAGCAACAACAAAAACGAACACACAAAAAAAAAAAATATAATAATAATAATAAAAAAAAAAAAAGTGAAAAACAATCCAACAGTAATGTGAAAGCGTAACAAACAAATTACAAATAAACAAAACAAAAGTGAAAGAAACATATTTAGAATACACAAACGACAACAACATAATTATTTCAAGTGAACAAAACAACAAAAAAAAAAATATAAAAAAAAAAAAATTTTTTCTAAATTTGTTCAATTAATCAACAAGTGCAAAAAACCAAAATTTTTAACAAAATTTTGCTGGTAACTTTACAAAAAAAAAAAAAAAACACACAACGAAAATAAATAAAAACAACAAAACGATGTCGGACGCATTAAACCAGGCACTCGGGCAGATCCGCCAAGCACCCCGCTTCGGTGGAAACACGGACGAGTTGCACAACTTTATCACAAATATCGATTTAACCATGACACTCTACCCAACCAATGATGCGCGACAACAACTCATACTGTACAGCGCCATCCAGATGCAGCTGTATGACGACGCGATGAAGACATCGCTCAGACACCCACCAGGAGATTGGGCAACACTGCGGAGCACCCTCATCTCTACCTACAAAACCCAAACACCTTGCGAGGAGCTGCTCAGACGCGTATACAACACCTACTATGGAGGAAGTCTTCGTAAGTTTCTCGACGAACTCGAGCGTAAATCATATGTAATAACTAATAAATTAGGATTAGAAAATAATTCAGACAATACGTTATTATATACTAAGGCATTATGTAATACAGTTAGGGACGTTATAATTAAGAGACTACCAGACAGACTATATATGCAATTAGCACGATATGACATAGATACAACTGACAAATTAAAAGCAGTAGCCCAAGAATTAGGGTTGTACGAGGACCGTATACCTGACAAAATAATACCTATAAATAATACATATCATAATAAAAATTATTATCAGAACCCGAGAAATCAACAGAATCATTACCCGAATTATAATCAGAACCCGAGAAATCAACAGAATCATTACCCGAATTATAATCAGAACCCAAGAAATCAACAGAATTCTTACCCAAATTCTAATCAAAACCCAAGAAATCAACAAAATTTCTACCAGAATTATAATCAAAACCCAAGAAATCTACAAAATTTTTACCCAAATTCTCATCAGAATTTTGGAAGGCAACAAAATTTCAATCAGTATTCACAAAATGAAGCAATGGTTAATAAGCCATTGTATAATGAATTTCAGCACAACCTAATTCAGGGAAGAACACAAAACCCAATGAATTACCAATCGAATAATAGTAATAATAGACCACCTAACCAACCCATAAAGAGACAAAGACCTAGTAACAGTGGTCAATCAAAAATGGATTGGGCGTCAAATTTTCATCAAACAGCCTCGGAAAGGAATCCAAGACCCCATTCATAAATATAATTTTGAATAACATACGAATGCGATGCCTAATAGACACAGGGTCATCGGTAAATTTAATGACTAAAAATTTCCTTAATTACGAAACTTCCCCAGAAAATATTACTTGTCACACCATATGTGGGGAAGTACAATTAAATACTAGCATATCTTTAGCCCCTAGCAAGCTTTGTCCGACAGATCAAAAGTTTTACATACATAATTTTTCAAAAAATTTTGACATCCTCTTAGGCCGAACGTTCCTTAAGGATTGTAAATGCGAGATCAACTACGAGGATGATTTTGTAAAACTAAATAATTTCCAATTTTTATTTAAGTATAATAACGAATATAAGCAAAAAGAATATGTTATTGAAAATAGAAAAGAAGAATATGATAATGAAAATAAATACAAAGAATATAATAACGAATATAAGAAAAAAGAATATGAAACCAAAAATAAGAAAAAAGAATTTAGTAAAGAAAATAAGAAAAAACAATATGAAAATGAAAATAGAGAAGAAGAATATGAAGACCCACCACTATTACTAGATATCCATATGGCATACGCATTGGAAAACGAATTAGTGGAAAATAACCAATTTAGATTAGAGCACCTAAATGAGGAAGAAAAATCCAAGTTAACAAGAGTTTTGTTTGAATTTAACGATATTCAGTATAATGAGAGTGACAATTTGACTTTCACAAATACTGTAAAGCACGTTATAAATACAAAAAATGAGGAGCCTTGTTATAGGAAACCGTATAAATACCCCCAAAGCTATGACCAAGAGGTTACCAAGCAAATGAAAGAAATGGTGCAACAAGATATTATACGACCATCTAATTCACCATATTGTTCTCCTATCTGGGTCGTTCCGAAAAAAGAAGATGCATCCGGAGAGAAAAAATATAGAATAGTCGTAGACTATCGCGGCCTGAATGAAAAAACAATTAGCGATAAGTATCCCATACCCGTAATGGACGAAATATTGGACAAACTAGGAAAATGTCAATATTTCACTACAATCGATTTAGCCAAAGGATTTCATCAAATTCAGATGGACGAACGATCCATCGCAAAAACGGCATTCTCCACAAGAGAGGGACATTTCGAATACACACGAATGCCATTTGGTTTGAAAAATGCACCAGCAACCTTCCAACGGTGTATGAACAATCTTCTGGGAGACTTAATTCACAAACATTGTCTAGTTTACATGGATGACATAATAGTGTATTCCACTTCATTGGAAGAACACCTATTAGCATTACAGAAAGTCTTTGGAAAGCTCAGAGAAGCAAATCTGAAACTACAACTAGCAAAGTGTGAATTCATGAAAAAAGAAACTGAATTTCTAGGACACATAATAACAACGGAAGGAATAAAACCCAATCCAATCAAAATAAAAGCCGTTAAGGAATTTCCAATTCCAAAGACTCCCAAAGAAATAAAAAGATTCCTAGGATTATGCGGATTTTACAGGAAGTTCATCCCAGATTTCGCCAAAGTTGTGAAGCCAATGACCGTAAAGCTAAAGAAAGGAGCAAAAATAAATGAAAAAGACATAACATACATCGAAGCCTTCGAAAAATTAAAATTACTTATAGTATCCGACCCAATATTAGTATATCCGGATTTCACGAAAAAATTCTCACTTACTACAGACGCTAGTAATTATGCATTAGGAGCGGTATTATCACAGGATCACAAACCAATATGTTATGCTAGCAGAACCTTGAACGAACACGAGATAAATTACTCAGCAATAGAAAAAGAATTATTAGCAATAATTTGGGCAACGAAAAATTTCAGGTCATATTTATTTGGTAGAACTTTTGAAATACTTAGCGACCACAAACCTCTCATATGGCTAAATAACATAAAAGAGCCAAACATGAAGTTACAAAGATGGAAAATAAGACTAAACGAATTTGATTATGAAATAAAATACATACCAGGCAAAGAAAACTATGTAGCCGATGCACTTTCACGAATTAAAGCCGAAGAAAATAACATTGAAGAAAATTTCATGGCGAATGCTCAAGATAGCATAGTAGCGACAATGCATAGCGCAAACGAGGATAATCAAAATTGTATTGCAGTCACAGAAAAACCATTGAATAATTTTAGTCATCAAATAGAATTTATAAAAGCAAATACTGAAGAAATAAAGAAAATTAACTATTTTCACAAAACTAAGATTCTAATAACTTACATAGAAATGACACCGGAAAAAGCAGAAGAGATCATAAAAGAATATCTCTGTGCAAAAACCAGCGTTATATACTTCCCACATGAAGGTGACTACATAATATTCCAAAAAGCTTATTTAGAAATAATACAAAGAGATTGTCCGATAAAAACTATGAGAACCACCAAAAAATTAAAAGATATCCAAACCTATTCAGAATTGAAACAAACCATATTAAACGACCATATTAAACTTTTACATCCAGGAATAGAAAAAACTATAGCAATGTTTAAAGAAAAATATTATTTCCCGGATTACCAAAAACTAATACAAAACATGATTAACGAATGCGAAATCTGCAATACGTCAAAAGTGGAACACAGGGATACAAAATTTCGTTATGAAATAACACCTGAGATTTTCAACCCTAGAGAAAAATTCGTTATAGATTTTTACATGGTCAATAATAAGCAATTTTTATCATGCATAGACGTATACTCAAAATACGCTACATTAATAGAAATACATGGTAAAGATTGGTTAGAAGCAAAACGAGCATTACTAAAAATATTCAACGAAATGGGAAAACCATTAGAAATAAAAGCGGACAAAGACTCAGCATTCATGAGTGCAGCATTAAAAATTTGGTTAGATTCAGAAAATGTAAAAATTCAAATCACAACAAGCAAGAACGGAATATCAGATGTAGAGCGGTTTCATAAAACAATCAACGAAAAACTAAGAATAATTAATTCGGACACAAACAAAGAAAATAAGTTAACCAAATTCGAAATAATACTTTACACTTATAATCATAAAACAATACATAGCACTACTGGTAGAACACCAGCAGATATCTTTATTTATGCCGGATCACCAGCATACAATACCCAGTTGAATAAAATTAAAAAAATCAATAAACTAAACGAAAAAAGACAAACTTACGAAGTAGATACAAACTATAGAGAAATGCCACTTATCAAATCAAAAACCACAAATCCATTCAGGAAAACAGGCATAATAAAACAGTTAGACAGCAAACATTTCGAAGAAACAAATAGAGGCCGAAGAATCATACATTATAAAACTAAATTTAAAAAGAAAAAGAAAATAAACTTAAATAAATATAACAATAATTTCAGGTCAACTACGGAAGATTCATCTACCAGTCCACCTGCTAATAATTATAATATTAACGCTAACCGTAACTCAGAGTAACACCCAAAACATAGAAGTAAACCATGTAAAAGCACAAAACGGGTTCGTTTTATTTAAAACAGGCTCATTGAGCATACCCTCAGATTTTGAATACCATTGCCTAACAGTAAACCTAACAAAAACCGAAAATACTGAAAAAGATTTAATATCTCAGACACATGATTTTAGTGCTCTACCCCAAATAGAATATCTAGTAGAAAAACTTCATAGAGAAATGAACGGAATAAAGATAATCAAAAGACAGAAACGAGGACTCTTAAACGTAGTAGGAAAAGGCTACAAATATTTATTTGGCACATTAACTGAAGACGACAAAACAGAACTTACTGAAAAAATTCATGATTTAGAAGCTAATAGCATACAGGTAAACGAACTAAACAAAATCATAGAAGCAGTCAATCATGGCATACAAGTAATGGACAGCATGACCGAAATGTCACAACAAAACTCTAAATTAAGCTTATTAATGTTCAACTTACAACAATTCACTGAATACATTGAAGATATTGAATTAGGAATGCAATTATCCAGATTGGGAATTTTCAACCCAAAATTACTAAAACATGACCATTTGTTAAATGTTGATTCAGAAAAATTGTTAAATATAAAAACATCCACTTGGATAAAATCCACAACAAATGAAATCATAATAATATCACATATACCAAAAACTCTGTCACAAGAAACTTTGTATTCAATAATACCCTATCCAGACGAGGAAAAGAATATTTTAACTGAACTAGAGCTAACTATTAGTGATAAATATTATTTACACAAAAATAATACTTATTCAGTAGCAAATAAGAAACTAATAACAAATGAATGCATAAACGGTATCTTAAAACAAATAAAAGTTGAATGTAAGTACACAAAAACACGAAAAAACTATGTCATAAATTTCATAGAACCAAATGTAATATTAACTTGGAACTTACCTAAAACTACACTTAATCAAAACTGTATACCACAACAAGTAGAAATTTTAGGAAACAACATTATTAAAGCAACCAATTGTTCTGTTCAATTAGAAGATATCCAGATATCAAATGTAATATCCGACTTTACGCAAACCATTTATATAAGTAATAATATAACTAAAACAGAGCCGTTAGCATTCTTAGAAACTAAAGAACTCATAAGAGAACATACAAAAACAAATAATACCTTGTTAATCATAAGCTTAACATTAGTGACAGTATTGTCAATAGTAATAATAAGCTATTTTTTGTTCAAATTCAAAAATTTACCTAAACAACTAATAATTAAGTATAAGAATAGTACAGCACCGACACCACACGTCGAACAAGAAAACCAAGCAACCATCGAAAACGCCAACAACTTACAGCTATACCCTATACTTTAACGCTTGAGGACAAGCTCATTTCTAAGGGATGGGGAAGTGACATATCCAGATCACGCTGATCTCTCATGTCCACGCACACTGCGACCGCAACAGCAGCGCACAAGAAACGCCGTCCCAGCGATCACAACCCAAAATGTAATACAACACCTATCCCATTCTACAAGTGGGCTAACATGAAACCCAAACGGGCAACCGACACCACCATTAGACTCCGTCGGCGCATTCTTCAAATGAGCTAGCCTAAAACTCAAGTGGGCCACCCGGATTAGAATCCGTTAGCGCACTCTACAAGGGAACTAGCCTAAAACTCAAGTGGACCATCGCCAGACCCAAGCGGGCCATCCGACACCTCCACCAATAGGATAGCAGCGACACATGTGCAACATCGCAGAGGAGGCAAATGCGAGGTTTCATTTTTAATAAACTACTAGTATAAGTTGAGAGTGATTTTGTACGTGAAGCGGAGAGGACGTCTGTTCCATTAAATAAAAATTAATATTATCCTTAAAAACCCGTTGTCAGTTTCTTCATTTGGCGCCGCCGGTACAGCACTCCCCGAAAACGTAATTATATATATCTAGTGATAAAAACCCCCGCTGCCTTCTATTGAAGGAAGAGAAGATTAGGAAAAAGACGCCCCCCCACATTTTCACTAACCATTCATTATTTTTCAGAAATTCCAAAGAGCGATGGTAGGTACATACATTAACCACCAAAATTAACATATGACCCCAATACACTGGTATTTCCCCACCTGCTAGGTTGAATTTTAAATAAATGTTGCCTACTTTCAGGCGTAGTTTTCATTTGGAGCAGGTACATTGTGGACACCTGGGTGCCATAAGACCCGGATTTTTTACCTAAAGTTTAGTATTTTCGGTATAAATAGACCAATGCTTCGTAGTCAGTTTAGTTTCATCCTGCATCTCGGGTGCAATAAGCCAAAAAGCACTATGGACAAACAGACTACCATTGAACTACGAAAACTCATCCTAGAACACTTCCAAAACGGTTATTCACATTGTGAGGAGCCATATTGCGATGGCAAATAAATATATAGGTTTATATATTTATGTGTGCTATATGCGCTCTTCACAGTAACTGCACATCAGACCGAAGTCCGGCTCTGATTTCAGTTGCGGCGAATTCGCTCTCTTTCGTCCTCTCCCTTTCGTACGCAGGTTGTCAGCCATATGAGCGTGTCAGACACACATATCCACCAGGACATGTGCCGTTATGTCTGAGGAGTATTGCGGGTGCAATATATCCATCCATACTCACAGTAGCGGCAGACATAGGCTGGCGCCAGCAGATGGCTGTGGAAAATTACCAGAAATCACGCCACCGAGGCGATCGCGTGATTTCTGGTACAGACCCGACAAAATGGCCACCACCCGGCCTATATAAGGAGCGCCTACGACAGGAGCTGACACTATGGAAGGGGCTAGAAATGAAGTTAAGCTAGTGTTAACTGATCTGGGAAATGTAAACGAAGAATTCAGAAAAGCGATAAGTGAAAATACACAGATTATTCCGATATTGGGAAAAGAGAATATTGAGTGGCATTTTATTCCCCCGGCAGGACCTCACTTCGGAGGTATTTGGGAGGTTGGGGTAAAATCAATAAAATAACATTTCTTTATTGGATGACCAATATTAGAAGCAGTGGAAGCCATAGCAGAAGATAAGATAGGAAAGATTGATCGATGGAAATTAATTAAAAAGAGAGAGTTCTGGCAAAAATGGAAAGAAAAGTAATTTTACGCTGTAACAGTAATTTTAGCTAATATATACGATAAGAAAAATCATTGCAAAAGAAAATTAAAAGCCATAAAGTTTGTCTGGCCTATAATTAAATGATAACGCCGACTGTCGGCCTGGCCTTGGCAGAATGTTCAAAAAGGAACCCCTGTATTTATATATACAGTCTGTCGAAGCTTATTCTGATCGGGATCAAAGAAGAAAAGGAATTGCCTGCCATAAGCTAACTGTTTATGTGAGATATGTTAGGCCGTGCATTATCAGCTGGCTTAACATGACCTACGATCCACATCCTCTCTCTTTGGAATGCAACCTGCTCTCAGCGCACTCCGCGCTGTTAGCAGCCTCCACACAGCGCACTCAGCGCTGTTATCTATAACATAGATGCTAATATGTTAGCACTTGTAATCGTAGTAATACATCTCGTAATACAGCTAGCCAACGCAAGAAGTTGAGCTAATACTTTCAAAGTGAAAATCAATATAGTGACATGTCCAGATCACGCAGATCTCTCATGTCCACGCACACTGCGACCGCAACAACAGTGCACAAGAAACGCCTCAGCATACACATAAACCAATTACAAACAGAACCAGAGATCACAACCAAAAATGTAATACAACACCTATCCCATTCTACAAGTGGGCTAACGTGAAACCCAAACGGACAACCGTCAGTGCACTCTACAAGCGAGCTAGCCTGAAACTCAAGTGGGCTACCCGAATTAGACTCCGTCAGTGCATTCTACAAGCGAGCTAGCCTAAAACTCAAGTGGGCCACCCGGATTAGACTCCGTCAGTGCACTCTACAAGTGAGCTAGCATAAAACTCAAGTGGACCATCGCCAGACCCAAGCGGGCCATCCGACACCTCCACCAATAGGATAGCAGCGACACATGTGCAACATCGCAGAGGAGGCAAATGCGACGTTTCATTTTAAATAAACTACTAGTATAAGTTGAGAGTGATTTTGTGCGTGAAGCGTAGAGGACGTCTGTTCCATAGCAAAAATTGTGAAACGTCGTGGTCCTTTACAGGAAACGTACTAGTGTTTCGCGAAATTGTTATCCGCATAAGGACCCCGTGAACCTTTAAATCTCGGTAGGAAAACAAACATTGTGAAACGTCGTTTATTCCATTCAGAAAAACGTAATGGTGTTTCGCGAAATTGTTATCCGCATAAGGACCCCGTGAACCTTTAAAATCTCGGTAGGAAAACAAACATTGTGAAACGTCGTTTATTCCATTCAGAAAAACGTACTGGTGTTTCGCGAAATTGTTATCCGCATAAGGACCCCGTGATCCTTGAAAAATTTACGTTTTTTTCCTCAAAAAGTAAATCATAAAATACGCGAAGCAAACGACGAAATTTTTTTTTTGCATAGAATAATCTTTTAAAAAAAAAATAAATAAAATAAAATTATTTCAACAAGTGAACAAAGCAACAATAAAAACGAACACACAAAAAAAAAAAAATATAATAATAATTGTTCACAACGAACCGAGTCGACTTGTAAGATCGAACTGAACTGCTCTGACGAGCAGGCTCTTTATTTATATTAAACTGCTTAAACCTAAGTACATTATACATAATATGCTTACACCTAAATACATTATACATAATATGCTTACACCTAAATACATTATACATAATATGCTTCATATGCAGCCGCTGCTGGTATTGCGTCTGCTCGACGCCTATATTCTTTGTATTTTTATGCAGGCGATCGCCGCGCCGCGAGCTGCCGACAATCCGTCGCCAGCAATAACGGTAGTTGCGCATCGAACTTTAGCAGCATGTACTGCGATGAACAAGGCTGGCCTGCATGGGTCAGGCATCAGCTAGTCAGAGCGTTAGGCAGCTGGATCGCGGCGATCGTCGCGCTCCGAGCTGCCGGCAATCCGTCGCCAGCAATAACGGTAGTTGCACATTCTACTTCAGTAGCAGGGTCGCGATGAGTAAGGCTGGCCTGCATGTGTCAGGCATCAGCGTACATGTGATGTATATATAAATACAGGGTGTTCATTTTTGAACATTCTGCCAAGGGCAGGCCGAGAGTCGGCGTTATCATTTGATTATTAACATTATGGCTTACAATGGTTTTTTGCAATGATTTTTCTTATCGTATATCTTATTATAGGGTGTTCATTTTTGAACAATAATAATAAAAAGGAAAGAAAAACCAAACAACAGTAATGTGAAAGTGTAACAAACAAATGACAAGTAAGCAAAACGAAAGTGAAAGAAACATATTAAAACAAACAAACGACAACAAAAAAAAAAAATTTATTTCAACAAGTGAACAAACAAAATAAAATAAAATTAAATCTAAATTCGTTCAATTAATCAACAAGTGCAAAAACCAAAATTTTTAACAAAATTTTGCTGGTAACATTTACAAATAAAAAAAAAAAACACAACGAAAATAAACAAAAACAACAAAACGATGTCGGACGCATTAAACCAGGCACTCGGGCAAATCCGCCAAACACCCATCTTCGGTGGAGAAATGGACGATCTGGGCAGCTTTATCCAAAAGATTGATCAATATCATGACATCTCTACCCAACCGGTGATGCGCGCCAAATCCTCATACTATACAACGCAATCCAGATGCAGTTGTATGGCGACGCGATGAGAACATCATTCAGACACTCACCGGGAGACTGGCCAACACTACTGAGCATCCTCATCTCTACCTACAAAACGCACACACCTTGTGAGGAACTCCTCAGAAGAGTGTACAACACACATTATGGAGGAAGTCTTCGTAAGTTTCTCGAAGAACTCGGGCACAAATCACATATAATAAATACTAAATTAGAGCTAGAAAATAATCCAGACAATAAGATATTATATACTAAGGCATTACATAATACAGTTAGGGACGTAATAAATAAGAGACTTGCGGACA
>JAWNMQ010000537.1:0-18878 GCA_035043855.1 Drosophila percnosoma
GGCAAATTTAGGGCACGTGTAAATGTGGAATTGTCCCAAAATGCTATTTTTTGGATAGAATTTCGACCCAGAATCGTGTTCCCAGATTTAAATGCAATATTGATTTCTTTCATACATTTCCTTTTGAAAATTAGTTTTAGGTACAGTAAATAGTTTTGATCCATCATTGATTGATTGATATGATTTTTAAACATGAATGACGACACAGATTTTCCGGTTTCCAGATTTAAGTGCATTTATAATGCCTATTTGGACATGGCAATGGGAAAACTATGAACATGGAAGAGTGTTAAGTGTTCGGCTTGACGATGATAGATTTGCTGTTCTTAATTTGCTTTAGTCAATGTCCAGTCACAGTAGGAGACACTAGCGAGGGTGCTCTCTCTTTAATTAACGAATGCTTGATGTGGCAACACAAGGTTCTGGGGTAAAGTTTCCATCTAATTAGAGCAATGCTAAAGATCCCCCAATCCCCCTCGCAGAAACCCCTACGAAAAAACGATGCAATTTGCGTGTTTATTAATTTAATGTCAATTTGCATGCAATTTTCGCCCAAGGCAGAGCTTTATCTGAGTCTCAGTCGCAGTTTGGCTTTTACGATTAATCATAAGAAAAGACCCCAAATATTGAGAACTTGAAATGCCTGTCGTTGAGTGGATTTTGTTGTTCGATGGCAAAGGGAAATAAGGGAAACAATCTTAAACGTAATGTGTAAGGAAACGTCTTATGGCAAAAAAAGTGTTTTGGACTGATGCCAACAACACGCGGTGTTCCCAAGCGGTCCCCCATCTAAGTACTAACCGCGCCCGACGCTGCTTAATTTCGGTGATCGGACGAGAACCGATGTATTCAGCGTAGTATGGTCGTTGGCGAGTTTCGAGTGCCTAGAGCAGGGTTTTATTTATTTTTTTTTTTTTTATGTAGCAATTTAATTTAATATTGATCAACCTACTGAAAGGTTATAAAATATTGTTTTGAAGGTTGAATATATAATAACATGGAATTTAAATTAATAACATAAGCAAATAATTGGTTTTAACGTATTACAATATTACGTAACATCAAATGTAAGATTAAATATAACATTTTTGCTAACATTAACGAAAAATATTAACGCCCAACAGTCCAGAGGTCGCTGGTGTGGAGCCGCTTTAAGCGTCTGCGGGTTGTATTCGACCCTAGTGTCGAAGCCAATGGGTTAACATGGTTATGTAACCGGTCATTATAACGACTTGTGTGTCGGTTTATTTGGCTGAAAACTGTCGGAACACAGAAGTCGTTGTGCAGCGTCATATTGCGCACATAAGGTGGAGCTCCTGAGATATCTCTTAGCACCTTGTTCTGCAAGACTTGAATTTGGTTAACCCAAGATTTTGCCGCTGTGCCCCAAAATGGAATCCCATATGTCCATGTGGGCACGATGATGCTCCTATACACCAGCAGCTTGTTGCTCAAGCTGAGTTTGCTGGATGGCTTCAGCAACCAGTTGAGCTTATCCCTTTTGGATCTACACACTGCTGCCGTGATCTGTATGTGTTTGCGCCAGGTAAGTTTCCTGTCCAGATACATACCCTGGTAGCGAACATGGTTCCCCTGAGATATGGTCGTACAGTGCTGAGACTTGTTCTCATTGATGCAGATGTTCCACCGGTTGGCCCATGTACTAAAACCATCCAAGAACCTTTGCGTAATCGCTGCTGCTCTCCAGGCAGAAGAGGAGTTAGCAAGGAACACAGTGTCATCCGCGTATGTGGCAAGCAGCGTGTTTCTGGCTACCGGAATCGGCAAGTCCGCGGTGTACAATGTGTACAAGGCAGGTCCGAGGACACTACCCTGCGGTACACCCGCTCCGATGCGGCGTATGTTTGATCGATCGCCCCTAACTTCAACCATAAAAGAACGGCCAAGCAGGTAGGACCTCAGCAGTAAATACAGCGCCGATGGTAGTAGGGACTTAAGCTTAAAAAGCAGGCCATCATGCCATACGAGATCAAACGCTTGCTGGATATCCCTCACTTTTTAATATAAGATGAGTTTTGACGAAGTTATGGCATTTTGAAGTTTCGACCTATGCCCATATATCGATCTATCGATTTTCAGGCTATAATTTTTACTTGTCTCCCGACCTCAAATTTCGTTTTCAACTTTAAATGTACGATTGATTTAGGGGCAAAACTATGATCAAAAAGCCCTCGCTTTTTAATCAAAGTTGAGTTTTGACGAAGTTATGGCATTTTGAAGTTTCGACCTATGCCCATATATCGATCTATCGATTTTCAGGCTATAATTTTTACTTGTCTCCCGACCTCAAATTTCGTTTTCAACTTTAAATGTACGATTGATTTAGGGGCAAAACTATGATCAAAAAGCCCTCGCTCTTTAATATAAGTTGAGTTTTGACGAAGTTATGGCATTTTGAAGTTTCGACCTATGCCCATATATCGATCTATCGATTTTCAGGCTATAATTTTTAATTGTCTCCCGACCTCAAATTTCGTTTTCAGCTTTAAATGTACGATTGATTTAGGGGCAAAACTATGATCAAAAAGCCCTCGCTTTTTAATCTAAGTTGAGTTTTGACGAAGTTATGGCATTTTGAAGTTTCGACCTATGCCCATATATCGATCTATCGATTTTCAGGCTATAATTTTTACTTGTCTCCCGACCTCAAATTTCGTTTTCAACTTTAAATGTACGATTGATTTAGGGGCAAAACCATGATCAAAAAGCCCTCGCTTTTTAATCTAAGTTGAGTTTTGACGAAGTTATGGCATTTTGAAGTTTCGACCTATGCCCATATATCGATCTATCGATTTTCAGGCTATAATTTTTACTTGTCTCCCGACCTCAAATTTCGTTTTCAACTTTAAATGTACGATTGATTTAGGGGCAAAACTATGATCAAAAAGCCCTCGCTCTTTAATATAAGTTGAGTTTTGACGAAGTTATGGCATTTTGAAGTTTCGACCTATGCCCATATATCGATCTATCGATTTTCAGGCTATAATTTTTACTTGTCTCCCGACCTCAAATTTCGTTTTCAACTTTAAATGTACGATTGATTTAGGGGCAAAACCATGATCAAAAAGCCCTCGCTTTTTAATCTAAGTTGAGTTTTGACGAAGTTATGGCATTTTGAAGTTTCGACCTATGCCCATATATCGATCTATCGATTTTCAGGCTATAATTTTTAATTGTCTCCCGACCTCAAATTTCGTTTTCAGCTTTAAATGTACGATTGATTTAGGGGCAAAACTATGATCAAAAAGCCCTTGCTTTTTAATCTAAGTTGAGTTTTGACGAAGTTATGGCATTTTGAAGTTTCGACCTATGCCCATATATCGATCTATCGATTTTCAGGCTATAATTTTTACTTGTCTCCCGACCTCAAATTTCGTTTTCAACTTTAAATGTACGATTGATTTAGGGGCAAAACTATGATCAAAAAGCCCTCGCTTTTTAATCTAAGTTGAGTTTTGACGAAGTTATGGCATTTTGAAGTTTCGACCTATGCCCATATATCGATCTATCGATTTTCAGGCTATAATTTTTACTTGTCTCCCGACCTCAAATTTCGTTTTCAACTTTAAATGTACGATTGATTTAGGGGCAAAACTATGATCAAAAAGCCCTCGCTTTTTAATCTAAGTTGAGTTTTGACGAAGTTATGGCATTTTGAAGTTTCGACCTATGCCCATATATCGATCTATCGATTTTCAGGCTATAATTTTTACTTGTCTCCCGACCTCAAATTTCGTTTTCAACTTTAAATGTACGATTGATTTAGGGGCAAAACTATGATCAAAAAGCCCTCGCTTTTTAATCTAAGTTGAGTTTTGACGAAGTTATGGCATTTTGAAGTTTCGACCTATGCCCATATATCGATCTATCGATTTTCAGGCTATAATTTTTACTTGTCTCCCGACCTCAAATCACGTTTTCAACTTTAAATGTACGATTGATTTAGGGGCAAAACTATGATCAAAAAGCCCTCGCTTTTTAATCTAAGTTGAGTTTTGACGAAGTTATGGCATTTTGAAGTTTCGACCTATGCCCATATATCGATCTATCGATTTTCAGGCTATAATTTTTACTTGTCTCCCGACCTCAAATTTCGTTTTCAACTTTAAATGTACGATTGATTTAGGGGCAAAACTATGATCAAAAAGCCCTCGCTTTTTAATCTAAGTTGAGTTTTGACGAAGTTATGGCATTTTGAAGTTTCGACCTATGCCCATATATCGATCTATCGATTTTCAGGCTATAATTTTTACTTGTCTCCCGACCTCAAATCACGTTTTCAACTTTAAATGTACGATTGATTTAGGGGCAAAACTATGATCAAAAAGCCCTCGCTTTTTAATCTAAGTTGAGTTTTGACGAAGTTATGGCATTTTGAAGTTTCGACCTATGCCCATATATCGATCTATCGATTTTCAGGCTATAATTTTTACTTGTCTCCCGACCTCAAATTTCGTTTTCAACTTTAAATGTACGATTGATTTAGGGGCAAAACCATGATCAAAAAGCCCTCGCTTTTTAATCTAAGTTGAGTTTTGACGAAGTTATGGCATTTTGAAGTTTCGACCTATGCCCATATATCGATCTATCATGGCCATCATTGTTTCACTTAACTTGTCGAATTTTGACATAAGACTGTCAAGCTGGGGATTGGCGGGTTGATAATACAGGTAAGGCTGTTGCACTTGCTGATATTGATCCTGTGAGGGCTGCTGATGTTGTTGACACAAAGGCAGGTGGTGTTGTGGTTTATGGCTTAGTTGCTGTTGATGTTCTTGCTGCATGTGCTGTTGCTGTTGCTGCTGCTGGCGTTGCTGAAGTTGTGGCTGTTGTTCTTGAAGAAGCTGCTGCTGACGGTGACTCTGCTGCTGCTGGCGTTTCTGCAAGTGTTTCTGCTGATGCTGAGCGTTCTCTCGATGCCTAAGCATCTGGCGAACTTTTGGTCGTCGCTTTTTTCTTGTCTGCTGTTGCTCAGGAACCTGCGGAGCATCTTGTTGAGGCGGCAAAGGTTGTTGTTGCTGCTGTAGCGGCTGCTGCGGCTGCTGCGGCTGCTGGCGGTGCTGAGGTTGTGACTGTTGTTGTTGATGAAGCTGCTGCTGATGGTGACGCTGCTGCTGAGGGTGACGCTGCTGCTGTGACAATTGCCCAAGTTGCTGAAGGAGCTGAGGAGCCGTTTGCAGTCTGGTGGCATCAGCATAAGAAAATTGGGCATTGCGTATAGGAGCCGGGCTTCTTGGACGCGGCTTTTGGAGGTATTGAGCCGACCTTCCAGACTGAGCCACAAGCTTCCTTCCTTTGGCAACGCGCTGATAAGCCGGGCATCCTTTCCAGCTTGCTGGATGTGTTCCACCGCAGTTTGCACATTTCGGATCAACATCCAATGGTTTTTCGCAATCTTGACTAGCATGTGCTGAACCACACTTAACGCAGCGATGCTGTTTTTGGCAGTACTTCATAGTATGACCAAATTCCTGGCAGCGGTGGCATTGGGGGATGTCCAAATGCCGATCAGGGCATTCAACCCGGCTGACGATGGTTTGAACTCCTCGGACTAAGTGCCCAATTCTGGCGAGCTCGTCTTTTAAGCAGTCAATTTTCTGCAACGATGGATGCAGTCCCCTGACCACCACTCGGAAGCCTCTGTCCTCCTTTAGTTGGTAAGAGTGAAATGGGATTTTCTTCTCTGAGAACAATTTCTGGATTGCCCTGTATGCGTCAATACCACTTGGCATGACTCTCACAGTACCACCGCCACTGCATTTAAGCAAAAAGCTGTCAGGCGGCGTGACAGCATTTAATGCTTCAAGCAGTCCAACAACGTTGGTGATACCCTCAGCGATAAGTGGAGGGGGCTTGGAAGGCCTTGTAGGCTGTGGTTCATATTGGCGCGGAAAACTCATACGTTCACTATGAATATTTGTAATGGTGTGTAAGCACTGGTAATCGTCTAATCGATATAAATTTTTCACTTCACGGTGTGTAGACACTGGATTATCGTCCTATCGATATATATCACTTGCTCTCTTTGCACAACTGAGAGCGAGAGAGGCGCGCTCATAGAGCCGAGCAAGGGGTGGGGTAAATTTTTCACACGTGTTCCAATTGATATAAATTGCTTTATACCAAATAGCGTCCAAACACTGGCGCGAAAATTATTGACCCGCGTATAGAACACGTCTTTGCCGACAAAATGACACGACACTGTCCATTTAAATCGGACTATTTCACCATTTATTAATTATTCCTTTCAGAGCTTTATTCTTTTTTCTCTTTCCGTGGCCATGGCTGAGTTGCCTCTATGAGGGTTTTATATTTGCTATTTGCTAATACCTACTTGCGAATCACATGTTAAACATACCATATTTTTTAGATATCTTTAATACTTACAGATTATTGAGAACGATTATGTATCTTATCATACATATTATTATTTTTATATAAACACCATAAAATACTTCACAAAGTAAAAGTTACAATCGTTTCTCAAAAGCAAACCAATGTTAATGATGCTAGAGAAATGAGACTCAACTCAAATTAGCCACATTATGTGGTTCGGATACTAACTAAGTAACTTCCTGGCTCTCCACTCTCCGCTTATAGTAAATTGGCAATTGTATTAAGTGTGTTAAGTGCTCCAGCTTCCAGTGTGTGTGTGTGTGTGTGTAATAATAATGAGAACAACAACTACAAATGCGGTACAGGGATATTACATGGACTCACAGCTGTTGGCAGGGAATGCTTTTGACGTGTCAAAAACTTTTTTGCAGCAGCAGAGAATCAACAACAATTGCTGCAAGTGTTGTTGCAGCTAACCACATTTATGACACATTTGCTTCAAGGTTGCAAACAGCTTGTCTGAAGGATAATTGTCCACGGGGTATCCTTTCCATGTCACGCACGAGTTTCCATTACACTCTTCCCCCTTCTCTTAAGAATCTGTATTTAATTACTATTGTCATATACTTATGCATAAACATAATATAATTCATATGTTGCTAGTGGCATGAATTAAATAGTCATTTGCATATTTAGTTACTTTGTTGCTAATACACATACCGATTAACCTCAGCTTGATAATGTTCTACTGCGCATTATTTCCTTGCAGTACGTATCTTTATTATCAACAAACATTTCTTGTATGATTGTAGAAACAAAGGAATAGCTTAGGTTAGGTTTGTGAGGAGCCATATAGCTTTGACATATGCTATATGCGCCCCTCGCAACAACTGCCACATATGCTATGGGCAGCCCTCGCAACGATCGCAACAAAACGACATTGGATCTGGCACCGCATCAGCAGATTTCGACGACAACGAAATCAACGGCAACACACACGCCTTGGTCAGCATATACTGAAAGTGGGACAACAGTTTAGCAAACCACAACCAATGACACTGTGGGAAAGTAAGCTTAAGTTACAACCTACAACCAAAGCGCACGTGCCTACTTCAGCGGACGCTACTGGATAAATGGGCACCGTCAGCATATCCCGTATCGGACAGCGCAAGGTGCGCACTATTCTAAGTTCAGCGAGTGCAGCGACCTCAGAAGACAGCGACCTTAAAATAGGTGACCGCTGCTTTATTGCAGCGATCGCAATACGGTATTGGAGAAATACCAAAGATCACGCCACCAATGCGACCCGACCTATAAAAGAGGGCGTCGCAGATGCAGAAGTCGAGCAGTGCAAAGGCGACAAGCAGAGGCAACACGTCGACCAGTGGATCGTAACAGGACGATCAACCAGCAAGGAGCTTCGAGGGAGCAGTGCAAGTCGACGAGCAGAGGCAACACGTCGACCAGTGGTTCGTAACAGGACGATCCACCAGCAAGTAGCTTCGAAGGAGTCAGTCAGAGGCAGGCAGTCTGAGACTCACCGCAGTCAGTGCGAAATCTAGGAGCGAAGCCAGACAGAGAAGGTCTGATCGCCACCTAGCTGGTACATGGGACGCATGGATATCAAAACGATATCCATAGGGCAGTTACCATAATAACATAATAATAATTAAAATAAATAAAACCTTTAGTTAATATATAAAGGATACGTGGTATTAATTATCGCAGCGCAATCAAATATAAATTTGTTGCTCGAACACATAGCTCGGCTGAGTTTTAGCCCAGCTAAAACTGGACGAACTGAAAAGGTTCGTTACAGGTTGTAACATAGGCAAATTTTGGTTGTTGTGATACCGTAGATCTCAAAGCAAGAGTAATAAGACAGAGAGAGAGAGAGAGAGAGATAGAGAGAGAGAGAGAGTGAGATAGAGAAGAATAAGAAGAAGACTAAATTGGCAAACAACACCAATCAACCATGCCTGCAGCGAGATGAACCATCAAGCCGGAAAATTTGACTTTAGGAACAAAGAAATAGCTTACTGTATAATTAAATCATTAGATAACGTTATTGGATCACAATTTGGGGATCTCCCTATCTCTCTAACTTACTTACTCTCTCTATCCGTGGTTATTCCCTAAAAATCTCTCTCCTTTCACAATCTAAATCCGTTCAAATTGCAAACAGATTTCATCCTTGGACTGTATCACACTACTGCCACTGGCATACGTGATGTAGCTCTTGGTATTATCGCCCTTGATCATCCGATGATTCCTGAGTAGATGAACCAGACCCAATTTGGCCTGCAGAAGACCTAAACGCATCCCAATACAGTTGCGTGGACCAATGCCAAACGGCAAATATGCATCCATGTTAAGATTATCTCGGTTCTCGGGCGCAAAACGTTCCGGATCAAATTTGTCCGGTTCCGGCCAGTACTGCAGTAATGGAAAGAAATATTAGATGAGTACACATATTAAATACTTATTAAATACTAAAAACTAACCTGGGGATCACGATGTAAGGCAAGGGTGGAGATATAGACGGGCACACCATTGGGAAACTCAAAATCGTGGTATGGGGCCAGAGTGAATTTCTCTCCGCTCGATGGTTGGTTGCATTCACGGTCCACTTTCGGCGCAATCGGATACTTTCGCAGCGTCTCGTTCACCACTTGAGTGAGGTAAGGCATATGCTGAATGCTCTCATAATCAATGGACTCATTTTCCCCAAAATATTCGCGAATCTCTGTGTGCAAGCGTTGCTGTATTTCCGGATGATTGACTAACTCAAAGAGTGCCAATGTCATGGTCGAAGAACTCGTCTCATAGCCAGCCGTCTGGAAGATGGCTGCCTGTGCCACAAGAAAATCTAAATTAAATTTATCCTGCGGTGTCTCACGCTTCATCGCCAGCAATATGTCAATTAGATCATTGCGACGTACACCCGACTTCTCGCGCTCATCCAACACATATGCTATAATACGACGCAAGAAATCTTCTGTTTTTTTGGGGATGAATTTGGCACGCATCAACGAAACCAGATTCGGCAGCAAAAAGATAACGCCAAAGTCGTAGGCTCGTCGCAAGGTCAATTCGAAAATCGCTGTCATATTTTCAAAAAATTCATTTTTTGCAATGCTCAACGCGCCGGCCTTCAGGCCGAAAGCTGTAGTCGATATTAGATCGGTTGTGAAACGAGCGCAAACTTCCTTGATTTTCAACTTCGAACCCTTGGGATATTTATCCAAATACGTTTCCAAGTCTTTGCCAATCTGTGCAATAAATTAATACATTCAAATTGAAATCCATTGCAGTGGATGATGCCTGTTAAACTCACCTCCACCATCAGTGGATACATTTGCTTCAATTTGCCAGTGGTAAAGAATGGCGACAGCTTAGCCCTCAAATCCTTCCATGGCTTATCGCGTAAAAAGAAGGCATTGTAATAGCCCAGTGCATCACGATGAGGATCGGTTTTCTGTGAGCGATTAGTGAAATGTTTAAATTTCTTGATCATCACAGTTTTGATCAGATCGATATCCCTAATGATTAGAGCCGGACGATTTAGCACATAAATTCCGACAACGGGTTCATTCTCAAAGCCTTTTGCGTTATGTAAAAGCTCAAGCTGCTGGAAGAATGGAACTCTACCGGTTAACACACTGCTCACGTTTCCAATTATCGGCAATGGCTTAATTTGCTTAATGCCCAACCTCTGCCAGTAGCTATATGCGCGGCGCTGCCAGATATAAAATACGATCGCCAGCGTGGCGATCAACAAAATGAACTCAGTCGACATCTTGTCAGCTTCGAACGCATGCCGTGACTGAGTTTTTCACTGATTTTGTCTTCAACTTATAATCGAAACGGAGAATCGTCAAATCATTATCACTCGGCTTTTTTTCTTTGTTATCAAAATTTCGCTTACGCGCGATGACTTTGTAGAATAAGAACGCAAAGCATGGTCAACTTAACAGACATTTACCATAAAATTATGTTATGAAAATTATGTAAATTTACACTCAATATGTTAAGTCCCTCATTGATGCGTACCAATTATGTTAAGCAACAGAATTATGTTGAGCAACTGAATTTAGTCGCGAACCATCATTGAATATGAATATTTTTACATGCATGTCGATTCAGATTTTCCGATTTCCAGATTTAAATGCATTTATAATGCCTATTTGGACATGGCAATGGGAAAACTATGAACATGGAAGAGTGTTAAGTGTTCGGCTTGACGATGATAGATTTGCTGTTCTTAATTTGCTTTAGTCAATGTCCAGTCACATTAGGAGACATTGGCGAGGGTGCTCTCTCTTTAATTAACGAATGCTTGATGTGGCTACACAAGGTTCTGGGGTGAAGTTTCCAGCTAAGTAGAGCAATGCTAAAGATCCCCCCAATCCCCCTCGCAGAAACCCCTACGAAAAAACGATGCAATTTGCGTGTTTATTAATTTTAATGTCAATTTGCATGCAATTTTCGCCCAAGGCAGAGCTTTATCTGAGTCTCAGTCGCAGCTTTGCTTTTACGATGGTTAATCATAAGAAAAGACCCAAAATATTGAAAACTTGAAGAGCCTGTAGTTTGGCTTAAGTTGTTGGAATTTTAACATACGTTTAAGTTACAGAACTTTGACAATCTTAGTTAAGAGTAATAAGTATCTATACTGTAATAACCTGAATGACTTATGTCTATGAATAAAAATTAATTGAACTCTAACTACCGTTTAGTCAAACATTTTTAAATATGCAAGTTAAAATCAAACACAATTATAATCACATACATTTTATACAAAAAAAAAAATGAGTAAAAAAATAACATGATTTCTGCTTCAACAAGCAAAAAGTGTTTTGGACTGATGCCAACAACACGCGGTGTTCCCAAGCGGTCCCCCATCTAAGTACTAACCGCGCCCGACGCTGCTTAATTTCGGTGATCGGACGAGAACCGATGTATTCAGCGTAGTATGGTCGTTGGCGAGTGTCGAATGCCTAGAGCAGGGTTTTATATTTGCTATTTGTTAATACCTACTTGCGAATCACACGTTAAGCCTACAATATTTTTGAGATAACTTTAATACCCACAGATTATTGAGAACGATAAGATACATACATGCATACATACATATTATTATTTTTATATACACACCATAAAATACTTCACAAAGTAAAAGTCACGAATGCCTAATGCCGTCTGTTAAATTGCATAGGTAAGTACTATTTGTTTACTCTAGAGAACACCTATTTTCATGATAAATTGTTTTACAATCGTTGCTCAAAAGCAACATATGTTAATGATGCTAGAGAAATGCGACTCAACTCAAATTAGCCACATTATGTGGTTCGGATACTAACTAAGTAACTTCCTGGCTCTCCACTCTCCACTCTCCGCTTATAGTAGATTGACAATTGTATTAAGTGTGTTAAGTGCTCCAGCTTTCAGTGTGTGTGTGTATGTGTGTGTGTGATAACAATGAGAACAACTACAAATCTGGTAAAGGGATATTACATGGACTCACAGCTGTTGGCAGGGAATGCTTTTGATGTGTCAAAAACTTTTTTGCAGCAGCAGAGAAGCAACAACAATTGCTGCAAGTGTTTTTGCAGCTAACTACATTTTTGACACATTTTGTGAACGTGACAGTCTGATAGACAGATTACGGCTCTGTATTTAATTACTATTGTCAGATACATATGCATAAATATAATATATAGTCATTTGCATATTTAGAGACTTGGTTGCTAATATACATACACATTATTTACTTGCAGTACGTTTCTTTATTATCAACAAACATTTCTTGTATGACTTTAGAAACAAAGGAATAGCTTAGGTTAGGCAGTAACTTAGGCAAATTTTGGTTGTTGTGATACCGTAGATCTCAAAGAAAGAGTGATAAGACAGACAGAGAGAGAGAGAGAGAGATAGAGAAAATAAGAAGAAGACTAAACTGGCAAACAACACCAAACAACCATGCCTGCAGCGAGATGAATGAGTTTTTGCACACTCAACGCTTATGACCATCAAGCCGGCAAATTTGACTTTAGGAACAAAGAAATAGCTTACTGTATAATTAAATCATTAGATAACGTTATTGGATCCCAATTTGGGGATCTCCCTATCTCTCTAACTTACTTACTCTCTCTATCAGTGGTTATTCCCTAAAAATCTCTCTCCTTTCACAATCTAAATCCGTTCAAATTTCAATAAGAGTTCATCCTTTGGCTGCATCACAATACTGCCACTGGCATACGTGATGTAGCTCTTGGTATTATCGTCCTTGATCATCCGATGATTCCTGAGTAGATGAACCAGACCCAATTTGGCCTGCAGAAGACCCAAACGCATCCCAATACAGTTGCGTGGACCAGTGCCAAACGGCAAATATGCATCCATGTTAAGATTATCTCGGTTCTCGGGCGCAAAACGTTCTGGATCAAATTTGTCCGGTTCCGGCCAGTACTGCAGTAATGGAAAAAAATATTAGATGAGTACACATATTAAATACTAAAAACTAACCTGGGGATCACGATGTATGGCAAGGGAGGAGATATAGACGGGCACACCATTGGGAAACTCAAAATCGTGGTATGGGGCCAGAGTGAATTTCTCTCCGCTCGATGGTTGGTTGCATTCACGCTCCACTTCGGCACAATCGGATACTTTCGCAGGGTCTCGTTCAGCACTTGAGTGAGGTAGGGCATATGCTGAATGCTCTCATAATCAATGGACTCATTTTCCCCAAAATATTCGCGAATCTCTGTGTGCAAGCGTTGCTGTATTTCCGGATGATTGACTAACTCAAAGAGTGCCATTGTCATGGTCGAAGAACTCGTCTCAAAGCCAGCCGTCTGGAAGAAGGCTGCCTGTGCCACAAGAAAATCTAAATCAAATTTATCCGGCGGTGTCTCACGCTTCATCGCCAGCAATATGTCAATTAGATCATTGCGACGTACACCCGACTTCTCGCGCTCATCCAACACATATGTCATAACACGACGCATGAAATCTTCTGTTTTTTTGGGGATGAGTTTGGCACGCATCAACGAAACGAAATTCGGCAACATAAACATAACGTCAAAGTCGTAGGCTCGTCGCAAGGTCAATTCGAAAATCGCTGACATATTTTCGTAAAATTCATTTTTTGCATTGCTCAACGCGCCGGCCTTCAGGCCGAAAGCTGTAGTCGATATTAGATCGGTTGTGAAACGAGCGCAAACTTCCTTGATTTTCAACTTCGAACCCTTGGGATATTTATCCAAATACGTTTCCAAGTCTTTGCCAATCTGTGCAATAAATTAATACATTCAAATTGAAATCCATTGCAGTGGATGATGCCTGTTAAACTCACCTCCACCATCAGTGGATACATTTGCTTCATTTTGCCAGTGGTAAAGAATGGCGACAGCTTAGCCCTCAAATCCTTCCATGGCTTATCGCGTAAAAAGAAGGCATTGTAATAGCCCAGTGCATCACGATGAGGATCGGTTTTCTGTGCGCGATTAGCGAAATGGTTAAATTTCTTGATCAGCACAGTTTTGATCAGATCGATATCCTTAATGATTAGAGCCGGACGATGTAGCACATAAATTCCGACAACGGGTTCATTCTCAAAGCCTTTTGCGTTATGTAAAAGCTCAAGCTGCTGGAAGAATGGCACTTCTACCGGTTAATACACCGCTCACATTTCCAGCTATCGGCAATGGCGTAATTTGCTTAACGCCCAACCTCTGCCAGAAGCTATATACGCGGCGCTGCCAGATATAAAATACGATCGCCAGCGTGGCGATCAACAAAATGAACTCAATCGACATCTTGTCAGCTTCGAACGCATGCCGTGACTGAGTTTCTTCACTGAGTTTGCCTACAACTTATAGTCGAGACGGCGAATCGTCAAGTCATCATCACTCGGCTTTTTTCTCTTTGTTATCAAAATTTCGGCGATGTTATGTAATGGAAATGTAAATTGCGTCGCAGAAATAGAAAAATGAGTGCGTTGTACCAATTTGAGAAGCTTGAAGAAAAGAATTATGATTCTTGGAGCATACAGATGCGAAGCGTGTTGGTGCATGCAGATCTATGGGAAGTTGCGTCGGGGGATTTACTGGAGTCTAATGTTGGCGATAATAATAACTGGAAAGCGCTGGATCGTAAGGCATTGGCAACGATCACGCTAAGTGTTAAGGCATCGCAGTTGGGATACATCAAGAATTGCACACCGTCGCAGGAGGTATGGATTAAGTTGCGCGAAGTCCATCAGCCAAGCGGGCCGGTCCGTAAGGTCTCGCTATATAAGCAGTCGCTGAATTCACACATGGCGGAGGGGCAAACCTATTTGATCACATTTAACGAAATTGTGGATCAGCTTGCCGGAGTTGGAAAAGCAATAGTTGACGAGCTCAAGGTCATTTGACTTTCCAGTCTTCCAGACATTTATGAGAATAAATGTTGAAAGAAGAAGGCGAGAGGAAAGAAAGCGCAGAGAAGCACAGTGATAACGCGCAGGTCATTACAGTTAGACTAAGACATAGCGTTAGTGCGAAGGTCACCACAAAGAAGAAACGCCCAAATATTGCTTGTTACGAATGTGCTTGAATAGGGCATTTTAAGGCAGAAAATTATGAAATAAAAAGAGGACAGCAGAATCGCAGCTTACTGAACGCATTGGATGCAAGCAGCTTCAAGAAATTCGACTGGTGCTTGGACAGTGGTGCAACAAGGCGTATGTGTTGTGATAAACAAATGTTTTCAACTTTTGAGACGCACACCGAAACGATCGGTTGGCAGACGCCGGCTCCTTGCAAGCAGAAGGATTTGTGTACACTGGTGCTAGGCAACGTATTGTACGTGCCAAAGCTGACAGGCAATTTAATGCCCGTGGGACAAACCGTAGCAAAGAAGTGCATTGTATATTTTGATGCAACGAGTGCACGAGTGCTTAAAGGCGGCAAATGTACACTCAAGGCCAAACGAGTAGGGAATCTGTATGCGTTTGAAAGTAACAGATGTTATGCAGCTATTAAGCCAGACGGCGAGTTGTGGCTTTACAGATATGTTCACCTGAATTATGATAGTTTGCGTGAAATGGCAAACAAGGCGCTGTTGCGAGGAATGGAAAATGTTGACGTGTTGCAACGGGTATCGTGCAGAACGTGCATGCTGAACAAGGTTCACGTGCAGCCATTTCCAGGTGCTTTGGAGTCCCTGATAACTCGCAAACTGTCTGAGTGATTTGAATGTCCTTTCGCTAACTGATAGCTCCGCCAATTGAGCTTAAATTTATTTTGTCTTAAAATTTAAAAACCTATTCGTCTGCCTGTGTAGATGTAATTATTAATTTAATGTCAATTTGCATACAATTTCCGCCTAAAGCAAAGCTTTGTCTGAGTCTCAGTCGCAGTTTGCGCTTTTACGCTTTTACGAAGGTTAATCATAAGAAAAGACCCAAAATATTGAAAACTTGCAGAGCCTGTCGTTGAGTGGATTTTGTTGTTCGATGGCAAATTGAAATAAGGGAAACAATCTTAAACGTAATGTGTAAGGAAGCGTCTTATGGACTCCTTGAGTTAGAGAGCACCTTAAATTATTTATTTAATTTAAATTTCAGTTTTATTTAGATATTATGAAAAGCAAACAAAATAGTCAGCTTTCATAATATCTATATGATACGCACCAAATTTGCATAAGTTTTATATTCAGTCATTGAAAATGTACAGCTGATAATTTGAAACAAAGAAGTATCCAATTATTGTCAGAATAGTAAACAAATTTCCAATTAATTTGGCTTAAGTTGTTGGAATTTTAACATACGTTTAAGTTACAGAACTTTGACTATCTTAGTTAAGAGTAATAAGTATCTATACTGCAATAGCCTGAATGACTTATGTCCATGAATAAAATTAATTGAACTCTAACTACCGTTTACTCAAACTATAAACTATTAAATATGCAAGTTAAAATAAAACACAATTATAATCACATAAATGTTATACAAAAAAAAAAATGATTAAAAAACTAACATGATTTCTGCTTCAACAAGCAAAAAGTGTTTTGGACTGATGCCAACAACACGCGGTGTTCCCAAGCGGTCCCCCATCTAAGTACTAACCGCGCCCGACGCTGCTTAATTTCGGTGATCGGACGAGAACCGATGTATTCAGCGTAGTATGGTCGTTGGCGAGTGTCGAATGCCTAGAGCAGGGTTTTACATTTGCTATTTGTTAATACCTACTTGCGAATCACATGTTAAACATACCATATTTTTTAGATATCTTTAGTACCCACAGATTATTGAGAACGATTATGTATCTTATCATACATATTATTATTTTTATATAAACACCATAAAATACTTCACAAAGTAAAAGTTACAATCGTTTCTCAAAAGCAACATATGTTAATGATGCTAGAGAAATGCGACTCAACTAAAATTAGCCACATTATGTGGTTCGGATACTAACTAAGCAACTTCCTGGCTCTCCACTCTCCGCTTATAGTAAATTGACAATTGTATTAAGTGTGTTAAGTGCTCCAGCTTTCAGTGTGTGTGTGTGTGAGTGTGTGCAATCACAATGAGAACAACAACTACAAATCTGGTACAGTGATATTACATGGACTCACAGCTGTTGGCAGGGAATGCTTTTGATGTTTAAAAAACTTTTTGTAGCAAATGCTGCAAGTGTTTTTGCAGCTAACCACATTTATGACACAGCTTGATGATGTTCTACTGCGCATTATTTCCTTGCAGTACGTATCTTTATTATCAACAAACATTTCTTGTATGATTTTCCATAATTTAAAAAAACAATAGGCATACAAAATTTGACTTAAGAAACAAAGAAATAGCTTAGGTTAGGTTGTAATTTAGGCAAGTTTTGGTCCGTTGTGATACCGTAGATCTCAAAGAAAGTGTGATACGACAGGGAGAGAGAGATAGAGAAGAATAAGAAGAAGACTAAACTGACAAACAACACCAAACAACCATGCCTGCAGCGAGATGAATGAGTTTTTGCACACTCAACGCTTATGACCATCAAGCCGGCAAATTTGAATTTAGGAACAAAGAAATAGCTTACTGTATAATTAAATCATTAGATAACGTTATTGGCTCCCAATTTGGGGATCTCCCTATCTCTCTAACTTACTCTCTCTATAAGTGGTTATTCCCCAAAATCCTCTCTCCTTTCACAATCTAAATCCGTTCAAATTTCAATAAGAGTTCATCCTTCGACTGCAACACAAAACCGGCACTGCCATACGTGATGTAGCTCTTGGTATTATCGTCCTTGATCATCCGATGATTCCTGAGTAGATGAACCAGACCCAATTTGGCCTGCAAAAGACCCAAACGCATCCCAATACAGTTGCGTGGACCAGTGCCAAACGGCAAATATGCATCCATGTTAAGATTATCTCGGTTCTCGGGCGCAAAACGTTCCGGATCAAATTTGTCCGGTTCCGGCCAGTACTGCAGTAATGGAAAGAAATATTAGATGAGTACACATATTAAATACTAAAAACTAACCTGAGGATCACGATGTAAGGCAAGGTTGGAGATATAGACGGGTGTACCATTGGGCAACTCAAAATCGTGGTATGGGGCCAGAGTGAATTTCTCTCCGCTCGATGGTTGGTTGCATTCACGATTCACTTCCGGCACAATCGGATACTTTCGCAGCGTCTCGTTCACCACTTGAGTGAGGTAGGGCATCTGCTGAATGGTCTCATAATCAATGGACTCATTTTCCCCAAAATATTCGCGAATCTCTGTGTGCAAGCGTTGCTGTATTTCCGGATGATTGACTAACTCAAAGAGTGCCATTGTCATGGTCGAAGAACTCGTCTCATAGCCAGCCGTCTGGAAGAGGCCTGCCTGGGCCACAAGAAAATCGAAATCTAATTTATCCGGCGGTGTCTCACGTTTCAGCGCCAGCAATATGTCAATTAGATCATTGCGACGTACACCCGACTTCTCGCGCTCATCCAATACATGTGTCACAACATGACGCATGAAATCTTGGGTTTTTTTGGGAAAGACTTTGGCACGCATCAACGAAACCAGATTCGGCAGAATTAACATAACGCCAAAGTCGTAGGCTCGTCGCAAATTCAATTGGAAAACCGCTGTCATAGTTTCGTAAAATTCATTTTTTGCAGTGCTCAACGCGCCGGCCTTCAGGCCGAAAGCTGTAGTCGATATTAGATCGATTGTGAAACGAGCGCAAACTTCCTTGATTTTCAACTTCGAACCCTTGGGATACTTATCCAAATGCGTTTCCAAGTCTTTGCCAATCTGTGCAATAAATTAACACATTCAAATTGAAATCCATTGCAGTGGATGATGTCTGTTAAACTCACCTCCACCATCAGTGGATACATTTGCTTCAATTTGCCAGTAGTAAAGAATGGCGACAGCTTAGTTCTCAAATCCTTCCATGGTTTATCGCGTAAAAAGAAGCCATTGTAATAGCCCAGTGCATCACGATGAGGATCGGTTTTCATTGTGCGATTAA
>JAWNMQ010000548.1:0-12146 GCA_035043855.1 Drosophila percnosoma
AAGATCATGGTGAGTTTTAAGTCTCTAAAATTAGCAAGCTTATACAGAAGGAGAAATGGAAATGGCAAAATTGACTCTGCTCATATTGTTCAAGGACAAAGATGCTTTCTGGAGTATACTAACATAAAAGACACACGGACAGACAAACATGGCCAGGTAGACTTATCAAGAATACATATACGTATACTCTTTCCTCTTTTTAATGAGTTTAGGGTATAGAATAAGAAAAAAATATTCTAGCCAAACATTTAGGCTAAAAATGGTCAACTTGAAAACCAGTTAAAAACTGCCATAAATTTCGAAGTGGAAATTTTGGGATGTGAAGAGTCAGCAGCTGCAACCTGCAATGTTGCAACAAATGTCGGTGACACATTTTACGTATTGAAAATGCCATGTGCTGCGCAGATTTGTATGCTGTATAATTCGCTTACCAAAAAAAAAGTGACCTACTTAATCTATGCTCTGCCATATTTATGAAGCTATCTTGAAACTTGAAATCTAATCAAATCGGAGCACTACATCATCTAGCCATATATCGGCTAAAAGTTGACGTCCTCTAGCAGCGTTTGTCATACCTCACACACATAACGAGTTACTAATTTGTAAAACTCACGCAGCAGACCCCAATTCAGCCTATTAATCCAACTTGTAAACTTTGAACCCATAATTTTCTCCATACAGATTTGCCGTGCACTACTTTTCAGGGATCTATCCAATCAATTAATCAGAAATTATTTCCTTATTTCACGCAAGGGCCTTGATACTTGGAACACATAATTCATCTGTCTGCGTCAGAAAAAGTGCTAAAATTGTATCGATAAATATACAAGAACTTCTTTTCCGAATTTGAAGTCTCCAGATATTCATAGTGTCTCAGTTCGTCTTGTTGATACAGGCAGACAGATGAACAGAGAATTATATTTACTGGGGTCGGAGATTGTTTCCTTCAATGCTTCACAAACTTCATGAGTAAATTATAATCTTTGGCAGAATATTAAAGCAGGAGCATTTGCATTTAACAATTTAGAGCAATTATTTTATTCATTTTTTTCATCATTTTTCATTATTTCTTTAGGTTTAATTAAATTATTATATGAGCACTGACTTTTATAAACAAATTATTTAATTGGCTCATTCTTTCATTCAGGTTTGACAATACGTTCAGAACTCCTCGGAATTTCAGAAAGTTGAATTGATCCGGCACAGGGTCGCTTCTGCGGATCGTGATTCCAACAACTCTCAATGAGTTTTTGCAATTGCTCACACTCTGTTATAAGTTTAACATTCATTTCCGGTCGCCCTCCGCTCACGGTCACATAATACATAATCGAAATTTCCGTGTGATTTTCTAGGTGATCGAAAGGCCTTCTGCGCGACATTACCTCCCATAGAGTAATGCCAAAGCTGTAAATGTCGCATTTTTCCGTATATTTTCCGGATGGATGGGCAACCTGCGAGTAAATGAAAATGCTTACTAATATTTTAGCTTTATGCAAATTGGTTAATAAAAACCTCGGGTGCCATATAAGGAGTAGTGCCAACAACCGTCTCATTTAGCGTCTCCAATTCTGTCACGGTGCCAAAACCTCCAATCTTCAACCGTTTATAGCTTTTGGTTAGCAGTAAATTTTGAGGATTCAAATCGCGATGAATTATGGGCTTTGGTTCTTTGTTGTGCAAGTAAGCCATACCCTATAAGTGAGAATAGGAATTAAATGACATGTTATATTTTATATTACACGAACAAACATTAACAAGCTGAATCATCCAGTCCATTCCACCTGACATTGTGTAAGTACGTTGTTTCTCCCCATGCAAGAAGTCATGGAGCGATCCATTCTCTGCATATTCCATGAGTAAATAAAGAGATGTCGAATCTGAGGAGGTGCCATATAGTTTCACAATATTCCAGTGGTCAACAGATGCAAGCATCTTGACCTCTTTGTTAAATGATTCAAGGTCACTTGATTCATTGGGGTCTCGTCTAATTTCTTTCACAGCAATATTCATTTTATAACAACGAGCTTTGTGAACAACGCCGAAACTGCCTTTCCCAATATGCTGCAAGGTTGAAATTAAATTATCTCCAAATTAATTTATTTTGTTACTTAATACCTGATCAAACTCTATATCCTTCAGTGGGCACGTTTTTCTAAGAATAATTAGGATAAAATCAAATGAAATGAATGGAAACAAATTAATTATCAAATGACTAAATAATATTTGATTTCAATTCAAATCTGTTGTTACATTGAAAACTTACCCAGACCTTACTAGATTCAATCTTTCTTCTCTAAGTTGTTTCTCCTGTAGCAGAAAACATTATCAGTAAGAACAGATATGCATAAGTATATTAATATTACCTTCTTATTTTTCTTATATGGTCTTACTACTCGATCAACTACGCTAGATTCAGAATTCCTGCAATCAAATAAACAATATAAATTCAATTATCTTACAACTTTACTTGTTGAAATTCAAATTAAGCTTACAAAAGTATACTTGTAAGATAAGAGGCAACCCCTTCCATTGCTATATTTAGCCTCGACCGCATACAATATTGAATTATGTCTCGTATATCAGACGTTGACCCAAAAATTATATTAGATGATTTCATTGAATCATCGACTATCCGGCGTGACATCACCTCGCATAGAATTAAACCTAGGCAGAAATTATTCCAAAAATGCTTATTCCAACAAAAGGAAATTAAATCGTATTCTTCTTCTTCGTAAGCAGCTGACCTTTTGACCTCTACAGCGAATGCCTTATAAGCAAATGGCAGTTCGTGAGCAATTCCAAAATCGCTTATTTTCAAAATTTTGTAATTTTCAGTTAGGAGTAGGCTGCATGGCGTTAAACAATTATGAAAAATAGGTTTTGGTTTCATCGCCTGCAAGTAGGCTAAGCCCTAAAAGGAATTTCAAATAAAATCATTGTTAAATAAATATTCATGCATATTGATGTAACTGCCTTCGACCAAACCTTAGCACACTGGATCATCCAACGGAGTCCACGCCCCACTGTATACTCAAAATTCTCTTCTCCGTGCAAGTAGTTGTCAAGTGTTGTACACTCTGGATAATTCATTAGTATAAATGCAGTATTTTTATCAATTGCAATTCCATATAGCTCCACGATATTCTCGTGACGAACGCGGGAAAGTGCTTTAATGTTCTCTACGTCGTCGTCGGTGTTGAATTCCCCTGAAAACATTGCGCATTTCTGTACTGCGATCTCCTTGTTACACCAGTTAGCTTTGTAGATATCTCCGAAGGCACCTTGTCCAACACTTTCCCTTTCCTGGTGGGTTAAAATTAATGTTTATAAAGTAAAATATGTTTCATTGCATCTAACCTCAAAAAGTTGAATATCCGCGAGGTCTACTGCCGGGTCTACTTCAGGTTCAAGCAACCTGCGAAATAAGTAAAGATTTAATTAATTTATACAACAGAAAAATTTATAGAAAACTTATATTACTAAATACAATTTAGAATTAAAACATATTTTTCATTTTCAACTTACTCAGGCTTATGAAGCTGTTCGACTAGTTCCGAAAATGTAGGACGCTCTTTTGGGTCTTTATCCCAGCATTTTTCAATTAAGCTCTCTATGTACTTAAGCTTTGGTTGACTTATATCACTCTGAGGCGGCCGTTTGCCTGAAAAATTCAAAGATATTGTACTCTGTATTGGTTATGTTCTAACTTTCCTACCATCTACGATCTCTTCTATATCGGTGAACTCAAACTGTTTTCTGAATTGAGAGAAAACATTCATTTCCGGTCGCCATTCCGTTTACGGTCACATAAACATGTAATTGCATATTCCGTGGGATTTGGTAGGTGATCGAAAGGCCTTCTGCGCGACATTACCTCCCATAGAGTAATGCCAAAGCTGTAAATGTCACATTTTTCGGTGTATATTGCTCCAGAGATGGGCAACCTGCCAGTAAATGAAACAGCTTACTAATATGTTAGCCTTATGCAAACTTGTTGATTAATAAAAACCTCGGGTGCCATATAAGAAGAAGTGCCAACTTCGTCGTATTTCGCGTCGCCAATATCTTAACGGTTCCAAAATCCCCAATCTTCAACTGTTTGAAGTTTTTGGTTAGGAATAAATTTTGAGGTTTCAAATCGCGATGAATTATGGGCTTAGGTTTTTTATCATGCAAGTAAGCCATACCCTATAAGTGAAAATAGGAATTAAATGACATGTTATATTTGATATTACACGAACAAACATTAACAAGCTGAATCATCCAGTCCATTCCATCTGACATTGTGTATGAACGTTGTTCCTCTCCATGCAAGAAGTCATGGAGCGATCCATTCTCTGCATATTCCATGAGTAAATAAAGAGATTTCGAATGTGAGGAGGTACCATATAGTTTCACAATATTCCTGTGGTCAACAGATGCAAGCATCTTGACCTCTTTGTTAAATGATTCAAGGTCACTTGTATTGAATTCTTCAAATTCTTTTACAGCAATATTCATTTTATAACAACGAGCTTTGTGAACAACCCCGAAGGCGCCTTTCCCAATACGCTGCAAGGTTGAAATTAAATTATCTCCAAATTAATTTATTTTGTCACTTGATACCTGATCAAACTCTGAAATCCTTGAAGTTCACATTCAGTGGGCACGTTTTTCTATGAATAATTACAACAAAATCAAACGAAATAAATGAAAACAAATTAATTATCAAATGACTTAATAATATATGATTTCAATTCACATCTGTTGTTACATTGAAAACTTACCCAGACCTTACTAGATTCAATCTTTCTTCTCTAAGTTGTTTCTCCTGTAGCAGAAAACATTATCAGTAAGAACAGATATGCATAAGTATATTAATTATTACCTTCTCATTTTTCTTATATAGTCTTATTACTCGATCAAGTATACTAGATTCAGAATTTCTGCAATCAAATAAAGAATGTAAATTCAATTATCTTAGAACTTTACTTTTTAAAATTCAAATCAAGCTTACATAAGTATAATTGCAAGATCATAGGCAATCTTTTCCATTGCTATATTTTGCCTCGACCGCAAACAATATTGAATTATATCTCGTATTCCAAATGTGTCTTCTAAATCACGAATTGACTCAAATGATTTATTAAGTGATTTCATTGAAAAATCGACTATCCGGCGTGACATCACCTCGCATAGAATTAAACCTAGGCAGAAATCATTCCAAAAATGCTTATTCCAACAAGAGGAAATTAAATCGTTTTCTCCTTCTTCTTTGGAAATAGTTGACCTCTTGACCTCTACAGCGAATGCCTTATAAGCCAATGGCAGTTCGTGAGCAATTCCAAAATCGCTTATTTTCAAAATTTTGTAATTTTCAGTTAGGAGTAGGCTGCATGGCGTTAAACAATTATGAAAAATAGGTTTTGGTTTCACCCTCTGCAAGTAGGCTAAGCCCTAAAAGGAATTTCAAATAAAATCATTGTTAAATAAATATTCATGCATATTGATGCAACTGCCTTCGACCAAACCTTAGCACACTGGATCATCCAACTGAGTCCACGCCCCACTGTATACTCAAAATTCTCTTCTCCGTGCAAGTAGTTGTCAAGGGTTGTACACTCTGGATAATTCATTAGTATAAATGCATTTTTTCCATCAATTGCAATTCCATGTAGCTCCACGATATTCTCGTGACGAACGCGGGAAAGTGCTTTAATGTCCTCCACGTCGTCGTCGGTGTTGAATTCCCCTGAAAACATTGCGCATTTCTGTACTGCGATCTCCTTGTTACACCAGTTAGCTTTGCAGATATCTCCGAAGGCACCTTGTCCAACACTTTCCCTTTCCTGGTGGGTTAAAATTAATGTTTATAAAGTAAAATATGTTTCATTGCATCTAACCTCAAAAAGTTGAATATCCGCGAGGTTTATGGCCGGGACCACTTCAGGTTCAAACTTAGCGACTTTATCAAACAACCTGTGAAATAATTAAAGATTTAATTAATTTATATTAAGCAACAGAAAGATTTATAGGAAACTTATTACTAAATACAATTAAGAATTAAAACATATTTTTCATATTCAACTTACTCTGGCATATTAAGCTGTTCGAATAGTTCCAAAAATGTAGGACGCTTTTTTGGGTCTTCATCCCAGCATTTTTCAATTATGCCCTCTATGTACTTAAACTCGGATTGAATTATATCACTCAGAGGCGGACGTTTGCCTGAAAAATTCAAAGATATTGTACTCTGTATTGGTTATGTTCTAACTTTCGTACCATCTACGATCTCTTCTACATCGGCGCATTCAAATTGGCTTTCGAATTGAGAGAAAACATTCATTTCCGGTCGCCATTCCGTTTACGGTCACATAATATATAATTGCACATTGCCGTGGGATTTTCTAGGTGATCGAAAGGCCTTCTGCGCGACATTACCTCCCATAGAGTAATGCCAAAGCTGTAAATGTCACATTTTTCCGTATATTTTCCTCCAAAGAGAACCTGCGAGTAAATGAAATAGCTTACTAATATTTTAGCTTTATGCAAATTTGTTGATTAATAGAAACCTCGGGTGCCATATAACGAGGAGTGCCAATTAGTCGCCGTATTTCGCGTCTCCAATTCTTTCACGGTGCCAAAATCCCCAATCTTCAACTGTTTGAAGTTTTTGGTTAGTAATAAATTTTGAGGTTTCAAATCGCGATGAATTATGGGCTTTGGTTTTTTATCATGCATGTAAGCCATACCCTATAAGTGAGAATAGGAATTAAATGACATGTTATATTTGATATTACACGAACAAACATTAACAAGCTGAATCATCCAGTCCATTCCACCTGACATTGTGTAAGGAAGTTGTTCCTCTGCCATGCAAGTAGTTATGGAGCGATCCATTCTCTGCATATTCCATGAGTAAATAAAGAGATTTCGAATCTGAGGAGGTGCCATATAGTTTCACAATATTCTCGTGGTCAACAGATGCAAGCATCTTGACCTCCTTGTTAAATGCTTCAAGGTCACTTGATTCATTGGGGTCTCGTTTAATTTCTTTTACAGCAATATTCATTTTATAACAACGTAGCTTTGTAAACAACGCCGAAGCCGCCTTTCCCAATACACTGCAAGGTTAAAATTAAATTATCTCCAAATTAATTTATTTTGTCACTTGATACCTCGATCAAATTTCATATCCTTAAAGTTCACATTCAGTGGGCACGTTTTTCTATGAATAATTACAACAAAATCAAACGAAATAAATGAAAACAAATTAATTATCAAATGACTTAATAATATATGATTTCAATTCACATCTGTTGTTACATTGAAAACTTACCCAGACCTTACTAGATTCAATCTTTCTTCTCTAAGTTGTTTCTCCTGTAGCAGAAAACATTATCAGTAAGAACAGATATGCATAAGTATATTAATATTACCTTCTCATTTTTCTTATATGGTCTTATTACTCGATCAAGTATACTAGATTCAGAATTTCTGCAATCAAATAAAGAATGTAAATTCAATTATCTTACAACTTTACTTGTTGAAATTCAAATCAAGCTTACATAAGTATAATTGTAAGATCATAGGCAATCTTTTCCATTGCTATATTTTGCCTCGACCGCAAACAATATTGAATTATATCTCGTATATCCAGACGTGTCTTCTAAATTATGAATTGACTCAAATAGATTTATCAAGTGAATTCATTGATAAATCGACTATCCGGCGTGACATCACCTCGCATAGAATTAAACCTAGGCAGAAATCATTCCAAAAATGCTTATTCCAACAAGAGGAAATTAAATCGTTTTCTCTCTTCTTCTCTTCGGAAATAGTTGACCTCTTGACCTCTACAGCGAATGCCTTATAAGCCAAGTGGCAGTTCGTGAGCAATTCCAAAATCGCTTATTTTCAAAATTTGGTAATTTTCAGTTAGGAGTAGGCTGCATGGCGTTAAACATCCATGAACAATAGGTTTCGGTCTCATCGAATGCAAGTAAGCTAAACCCTATAAGTGGGAATGTCAATTGCAATCATAATTGTCAAACACGATGTTCATGTATTTATTCAAAAGTATTTCACCAAACCTTAGCACACTGGATCATCCAACTCAGCCCACGCGCCACTGTATACTCAAACTTTTCTTCTCCATGCAAATAGTGCTGAAGCGATATACATTCTGGATAATTCAATAGTATAAAGGCATCATTATCATGGAAGGTAATTCCATAGAGTTCCACAATATTCTCATGGCTAACGCGGGTAAGGTTTCTGACCCATTTTTCAAGGCAGTCGAAGTCGAAATCATTTCCACCAAAAGTGGCCTTTGTGCATTTCTGTACTGCGATCTGTTTTTGATGCCAATTAGCTTTGTAGATGTCACCGAAGGAACCTTTCCCAATACTTTCCTGATGGGTGGAAATAATGGTTTTATAAATGAATTATATTTTATTGCATTTTAATGTTACCTCTCCAAGTTCAATATCTTCAAAGTTTACGACCGGAGCTACTTCAGATTCAAGGTTATCTACTTTTTCAAACTCCCTGGGAATATGTAACGTATGAAATTAGTTTATTAATATTGAATAACATAATTTGATGGATGGACCTTTTATAATTTATAGAAGAGGTGATTTATAAGAAAATAATTTTCGAACTATAACCTGTTATAACTCTTGCTCTTACAACTTACTCAGGCTTATTCAGCATATCGATTAGTTGCTTTATTGTGGGACGCTCTTCTGGTTTTGCCCAGCAGCTTTCAATTATTTCCTTGTTATTAAAACTTGAGTCAATTATATCACTAAGATCCGGACGTTCGCCTGAAAAACTTAAAAAGTTGTACGCTATATTGTTAATATTTCAATTTCCTTACCCGCAATGATGTCGTCTATATTATCGGAAGTGAGCGGTTCTTCAAATTGATAAAAGGGCTTTTTGCGTGACATCACCTCCCAAAAAACAATCCCAAAGCTATATATGTCGCTCTCTTTTGTATACGGGTCTCCATCCAAGACCTACGTAGAAAATAGAGTTTATTTTTTATTTTTTAATTTCCTTATTTAGGGAATACATACCTCTGGGGCTACATAGGCTTTATTTTGATGGGTCAAAAGTGTTTTCGGATCGGCCGGAAAACAATAATCACTTATTTTCAAAAGCGTAAAGTTCTCGAACAGCAACATATTTTGGGAATTTAAGTTGCAATGTGGTCTTGTGGTCGTATCCCATAAATACTCAATACCCTTCAAGAGAAAAAATTCAATAAAATCTGTTAATTGGACGGACGAATAGGAAAGTAGAAAGTACCTTTGCCGCCTGATACATCCAGTGGAGGGAATTTGAAATTGTATAATCTCGCTTTTCGTCACCATGCAAATAGTTGTAGAGTGATCCGCATGTAGCATATTCCATGAGTAGATGGGGTATTTCCTTACTATCATAAGTAATGCCATATATTCGTACTATGTTGTCATGGGGCATGCTTGAGAGATGTGTGATCTCTTTGTCAAGACCTGATCTTGTGTTATTTTTGAAAACTTTAATACATTTTTTTAATGCTATCTGTATGTCTCGCCATTCAGCTCTGTAGACAATGCCAAAATGACTTTTACCAACAATCTGCAGGAAATAAATTTTAGTTAGCCAAATATAAACGAATTTTACAGAATAATACATTTAATTTATTTATGCCCGCAAGATCCAAGTCACTGAAAAACAATAGATATTCAATTATTAATTAATATTGATTTTATGAAGGATTTTTTAGTAATTACATATCTATGTTACTCATCAATATATCATATAATAATCTTCCTAAGCCATTCCATTCATGTCGATTGGCCGGTTCCTCATGCCAACAATGATTAAGAAATTCTTGAAATTCATCAAAGTGCAGTTCAGGAATATCTTTAATAGGCGGACGTTCACCTGCAAGAGTCAAAATGATATAATCTTTTCTGAGGAATATCATCTTTCGTTATCGTACCTCTTTCGACTGCTTCCTTAATTTTGAATTGATTTCGATAGTTGTAGAAAGGCTTCTTGCGTGCCAGCACCTCCCACAAGATAATACCAAGGCTGTATACGACGCTCCGAGCAGTGTACTCTCTTTTCTTGATCACCTATGAATGAATAAACTATATATTTACTGCACAAATTTGCTTGGCAGATATGCAAACCTCCGGTGCTATGTAGGACTTATCTAAATTGTTTTTCAATACATTCATATCCTCGAATGCGAGACAAATATTACATAATTTCAATTTATCACCAGTAACTATCATATTCTTAGACTTCAAATTGCAAAGGAAACGGGGATCTAGCTTTTTCTTACATAGAATGTATTCAAATGTCTACAAATGGAAATAGTAATCGTAATCACAATCTGTAAGTTATTAGGGGATATAAATGTGCATGTATTCATATATAAAAAATACCTCAGCAGCAGAAGACATCGACATGTATACCTCAAAGATATCTATGGATTGCTTGCTATTGTGAATACGGTCGAACAGGGACGCATAATCCAAGTATTCCATTAGTAAATAAGTAAATTCTTGATCCATTGCGATCCCAAATATGGACACAACTCATCCCGTATCTGACAAACACCTTAGCTCCCTGATTTGATGTTTGATGTTTTCATTGACGTGTTTCAATCTTTTTACAGCAATAGTCGAATCATTCCAAGTCGCCTTGTACGTAACGCCAAAGTGGCCATTGCCAATTTCCTATAAGATGTAGAATTCGGAGTATAAATAAGATATGTATATATACACGAATGTATTATATACATTGCTACCTCGCCCATTTCAATTGCTGCAAAGTCATAGACTGATCCTGTATTAGCACCTAAGGCTTGATCCAAAATTAAACGCTCGGAACTTCTGCAATTATATAAATCAATAAATAAATGTTATGCTTGAATAGTAAATTTCATAATTAGCTTACTCAATTAAATCGTGGATATCGAAGTGTACCTCTTCCATTGTTGGTCTCGTAAACGGATCCGAGTTAGTAGTTAGACAATGCATAGACATGAGAAGGAAGATGAAAAGCAATAGAGGGATCAAATAACCCGAATTATGGGAACATCCTTTCTTTTTTTCTCTTTGTGGTGCTACCGTGTTGGTGCACTCGCCCATCCTACCATGATTCTGCGGGCCTTCGCAAAAAACAGAATCCCTTGGGAAGCCCTACGGCAGCTATCCTACCTCCATCAGGAGTTGCATGTCATCCACACAATAAAAGATATCAATGACTGATAATATATAGATATAAAGAAAAAAGACGGAAGCGAGGGTTATACTTATACGCATGTTTGTTCCGAATCATGAACAATATTGGCAATATAATTAACAAAAATGCCGGTTGATCAGCGCGGTTGTTTTCCTGCACTTGTCATGCAGTAGTGACATGCATCATCAGTTCAACTGGGCCATGCCAATATTCCAACGGTTGAGCACTGTCTGTTCCGATTCGCTTACACAACTTCAGTCTAAAATCAAATCGATATGCAAACATCCATAAGTTGTTTAAGGCTTATAATAAAAAAAAAATATTAATAAAAGTTAACCCACAAAAAATGATTTGTTCGCTTTCCAAGGGTAATGCTGGGTTTCTATCCTCCTAAGGGCCAGAATTCTTATAAGTATTATTGTAAGGTTATATACATCTTAGTAATAATACGACTAAAAGATGATCCCATACTATTTATCTATAATTCATAATTACTATAAGTATTTCATATTACTATCATGCAAAAATATACAGTGTGGCTAATATTTTAAGAGCCCAGTGAATAATTGCTCAGGTTTAAAGAGTGACTTGAAACATTTTTTTGTACTCACATTATACCGTACTCAATTTAAGTGTTAGTGTTATTTAATTGATCTTTCCGAGCTGCACACGCGTATGTCTCTCTTTATGTATAGCGCAAGATTAAGCATCGCATAACGGAAGATTATGCATGCAGAATTTCACATATGTGTTATATGCTCGGGTTTCACAATACTATAAAACTGTAATTAAAGATTGTGAGGAGCCATATAGCCTCTGCAAATAAATATATATAACATATACACTTATGCTATATGCGCCTCTCACAGTAACTGTATATCAGACCAAAATCCGGCCCTGTTTGCAGTTGCGGCGAATTC
>JAWNMQ010000549.1:0-51734 GCA_035043855.1 Drosophila percnosoma
TATTCAGTTATAGAAAATACCTCAGCAGCAGAAGACATCCACATTGAAATCTACACTCAAAGATATCTATGGATTGCTTGCTATTGTGAATACGGTCGAACAGGGACTCATAATCCAAGTATTCCATAAGTAAATAAGTAAATTCTCGATCTATTGCGATCCCAAATATGGTCACAACTTTTACTTTATCTGACAAACACCTTAGCTCCCTGATTTGATGTATGATGTTTTCATTGACGTGTTTTAATCTTTTTACAGCAATAGTCGAATCACCCCAAGTCGCCTTGTACGTAACGCCAAAGTGGCCCTTGCCAATTTCCTATAAATAAGATATGAATATATACATGAATGTATTATAGATATTACTACCTCGCCCATTTCAATTGCTGCAAAGTCGTAGACTGATCCAGTGTTGGCACCTAAGGCTTGATTCAAAATTAAATCGTCAGAACTTCTGCAATCATATAAATTATTAAATAAATGTTTTGCTTGAATAGTAAATTTCATAATTAGCTTACTTATGAAAATCTTTAATATCGGAGAGTATATCTTCCATTGCTGGCCTCTTAATCGGATCCGAGCTACAGCATTTTGCAATTAATTCCTTGATCGGCTCAGAGTTGGGTAGTTGTATTTCGCTAAGCATCGGTCGTTCATCTATGAAAGTAATGCACTTAACAACTGAGTGTAATCGCTATTTTGTAAGATATTCACCGTGAACTGAAGGAATCTTTCGCGACATCAACTCCCAAAAGATAATACCAAAGCTGTACACGTTGATCTTGGGAGAGGTGCACTCTTCATCTGTTCTCACCTGCATGAAAACATATTAATGTGCATTATGTACATAAAGGTATCTTAGATATCCATTATAGAGAACCTCCGGTGGTGCATATGGCTTCATATATTCAGATTCGAACTTTCTCTCCAAAATTCCACCGATTTTTAAGGTTTTCCTATTCCAATTGAATAACATAAGTCTCTTGGTATACATGTGTCGAAAGAACGGGTTGGGTTCCCATGGAATGGAGATATCGAAGACCCTATAATTGACATGAAGATAAGCTATTTAACTGTATAGGTATCAAATATATATATAACAAACTCTGGCGGCCTGACTCATCCAGTTTAGCACATCTTTCAATAGTATATGCTCTCTGCCCCTTCCCATATAAGAAACTGTGGAGAGATCCACCATCCGAATATTCCATTAGTACATAATTATTCTGTATGCCATACAGTTCAATAATATGCCGAGGTACGATACACTTTAGTAATTTTATATCGTCTTTCGTAAGTTGAGTCTCAGATAACGGAATTGCCACGCACTCTTCATCACGCCATATTGCTTTATGGGCCTTGAAAGAACCATATTGAATTATCTGAAATTTTACACTATGTTAAATATATGTAAAACAGTTTAACGTTATCAATTTTGTACATCACGTAATTCCAAATCATCGCTCATTTTAAACAAATTGCTCAACATAGTTGTCAATCAAATGTGAATATATATATATTTATTTATAAACTGTGCGACTGCTTTCAACGAATCTCAATAGTTTACTGAACAAATATTCTCTTGGAACGCCATATTACTCATAGTGTTATATATATATATATATTATTATAATTTGTGATATACAGTGGCTCACACTTCAACTCGAACATTGTCAAAGTAATTGCCTGCCATAAGCTAATTATTCATTATTTTCAAAAATTCCAAAAACCAATGGGGTAGGTATTAACATGTATTAACCACCAATATGAATGTATGACCCTAATACACTGAGGTGCACCCAGGTGTCCACAATGTACCTGGTCCAAATAAGTTGCAGGCAATTATTTTTTTTCTTTGACACTGGTCGACTTGAGCTGTCTCTCACTGTATATGTTTTTTTTTCTTCTTTTTATCGTTTTATCATGAATAAATTACTCCCAGCAGAACAAGTCTGAAACCTGTTCGTTCAGATCTGCTTTTTTGTCAATGGCATTACAAAAATATTTCATATGTTGCTTTCGTTTTGTAGAAATGACGAAATAAATATTTTTAGCTGGTGATTGTGTAATCAGTTGCTTTCAATACAACCCGTAGACGCTTAAAGCGCCTCCACACCAGCGACCTCCAATTATTTGTTTATGTTATTAATTTAAATTCCCTGTTATTATGTATATAATCTGTCGGAGGCAGCAGCAGCCAACAATTAACCAGTAAAACATCGATTGAAAATGTAACGTAGCTTGTAACGTAATTGCGCGCCCATCCCTAATCTTTGTCTTTGCCTTCTTTTGTCAATTATCTAATTCACTCTCGATTCAGCACTCGGCAATTGTGCATTGGCAAAAGAGATACGCACAACATACGATAGATTAAATATGTCAACCATTTAATTCGTCAAACACATAAAACAAGCAACAATACTGTAAACTAAACCTATACATATTAATGGAAAACTGAATAAACGCATACACCATCTAAATACAAGAAATTAAAATAAATCACACAAAATTCATAACCCAATTCGCAAACAGGTGACCGCAAAAAAGCGCCTCCTCAAACACAATCTTTAACCTTTCAATAGGTTGATTAATATTAAATTAAATTGGTACATTAAAAAAAAAATGTTGTGTGGTTTGCTGGAGCACAGAAGAAAAAAAATGCTTGGCTGTCATGAGGACAGTGCTGCGGCCAGAATTGTACATCGGCTTTCCTCCACTCCCTTGGAGATTCCAATCCTGGGTGTTTGGCGTCTTCGATCCAGATGTTAGGCGTCCGCCCTTACACAAGATATTCGCCTAGCAAGAAACCATGTGTTGGCAACAATTAGTTTTGCGAGAAATTAACATTTCTCTCACAATAATTACCTTGCCGGCACACGTCTTTGCAGCTGCGCTCAATGATTTCAATCCAATCCACTTTAAGCCGTGGATGGCTTCAAAGTTTGTGGAGTTGGTTTTCCCTCGTGCCCAGTTATATGTTAGGTGTAGTATTTTAAATTGGCGGGAATTTGACGCGTCTTATTACTCTGGGACCTCGAACAGAGCTAAGAAGCAGAAGCTTCTCTTTAGCACAGCTGTTTACAGCTGTTGACACCCGATCCCGCGGTTGATATTTTCTTTTCGCATTGTGGGGGTATCAGCTGAACTTTGGCGCGAGTCCAAAAATACAAATGTAATTCTTAATTTGCATTAAATGGACTATAGGGCCATTACACGCTTACAGACTTTCTAATCGTAATATTCTTAACTCTTTTCGCATGCGAAAAGATAAGATACATGGAAGAACTCTTGAAATTACTGACTTTTACCAAATCGTTTGATAGAAGCTTATCAATAGTAGTCCCTCAATGTATATTATACATTAAATTTTGAGTGATCGCTCGACTATTATATACCCTGAACCCAGTTGTTAAATATATTCTAGTTTTATTGGCAAATTTCCGTTTGAAAAGTCTTGAGCCCCAATGTGAGAAGGTCTTCAAGTAGAGTAAAAAAAAAGAAAACCCGATTTGTGTCGATGTTCGTATCACACACACATACAGGAGCAGTAAACAAAATAAATATACTTGATTTGAGTATAATTAGAGAACTTGTATTCCAAATTTGATAGTCTCTAAGATCATGGTGAGTTTTAAGTCTCTAAAATTAGCGACCTTATACAGACGGAAAAATGGAAATGGCAAAATTGACTCGGCTCATATTGTTCAAGAACAGAGATGCTTTATGGGGTATAATACTATAAAAGACGGACAGACAAACATGGCTAGATAGACTTATCAAGAATACATGTTTGAACCCATTATCAGGGTATAGAATAAGACAAAATATTCTAGCCAAACATTTAGGCTAAAAGTGGCGTCTTGTCTTACTCTTTGCTGCGATAAGGTATGTTTTTGCAGTGCTGCGTCCAGTTTGTGCTTGTTATTAAATTTTAACACGTACATTTAATTTAATTAATATAAAACTTAACTGTGCTTTATTTCTCTTAATTTTTCTGTGATTGCTTTGGTAATTTGGGTGTTTTGTCGGTAATTTTGCCTAGAATTCACAAGCAAATCTTATTTTTGTAAACATAAAGGGCGCGGTTAACGGCTGTTTTGTTTTTGTTTTTTATTTTTGAGTGCGCTTGGTGCTCTCGCTCTCATTGTTTCACATTGCATCCACGATCGTTTTGCTTTGTTGTTGTTATAGCGGTTTTTGTGCGCGCTTTATTACTCTCGCTCTCTCTGCTGTCGTGTGCTCTCACAACGCTTTATTACTCTCTCTCTCCCTACTTTCGCGTGCTCTCGTAACTGTGTATGCACGTGATGTTGTTTTCAATCTCCGTCTAGCTTTTAGTAAGCTCAGTGATGATTTTGATGCTGTGGAGAGTCAATTTAATAGTGTAAAACTGTTGAATGAGTCTCTTAAGCAGAAGCGATGGGACGAGCCTGCTCTGCCTCGGGAACCAGGTTTATTGGCCCCGGTTCTGTCATTGCCCCTTTCACCGCTAACACCTACTGTTGACAATGGTCAGAAGTTGATGCAGTTTATTTCTCCTGTACCACCTGCAATCAACAGTGGTGGCTCAATTGTGTCACAGGCCATTGTGTCCGATTCTACTCCGCCACCTCTTTCCAGCAGTGCTCCCATGCCTCTTATAGTGGTTGCACCTAGAAAGCAAATTTTCATTTCGCGTCTTGCCCCTGATATGTCAGTGGATGACATTAATGCCTACATAAAGGCTAAAGTGGCATCTACTGGGATATTGGTTGAAAAACTTAAATTTAATTATGAAAGAGAAATTTCCTCTTTTAAAATAAGTGATTCGTCTGAAGTATTTGGCACAATTTGCTGTGCTAATTTCTGGCCGAAGGGCTTAGTTATAAAAGAGTACACAAATAATAAACGTACTCGGCATCCTATTATATTGCCTCTGAATCCTTCTGGTGCTTCTTCTAATGTTGCACCAAAAAACTAAAATCCTCTCTTTCTCTAGTATATCACAATGTTTGACGTCTTAAGACTAAACTTTCTAAACTGTATGTACGTTTGACAGTCTTTATTTTGAATTTTATATTTTAGTATTTACTGAAACTTGTGAATAACTTTTTTGCATGGAACATGGAGGTGGGGCTTAAATAACTAATTCTTACTAATAATTTTTGGTCTGATTGGGTTTTTTATTGGGTTTTCCCCAATTCAAGCAACAAATGTTGGACCATTTTGCATTTAAATACCCCAGAAATTAAATTTTTTAAGTTTTTGTATTTTGTGTGTCGGTTGTTTTTAGTTGACCATAAATAAATAAAAATAAAATAAAAAATAAAAACACAGTTGTTAAATATATCGTATTATAGTTTTATTGGCAAATTTCCCTTTAAAAAGTCTTGACCCTCAATGTGAGAAGGTCAGAGTAAAAAAAAGAAGAAAACCCGATTTGTGTCGATGTTCGTTTCACACACAAACGGGGGCAGTTAAAAAATATACTTTATTTGAGTATGATTAGAGAACTTGTATTTCAAATTTGATAGTCTCTAAGATCATGCTGAGTTTTAAGTCTCTAAAATTAGCGAGCTTATACAGACGGAGAAATGGAAATGGCAAAATTCAAATTCAAGGACAAACATACTTTATGGGGTTATACTAACATAAAAGACACACGGACAGACAAACATGGCTAGAGAGACTTATCAAGAATACATATACGTATACTCATTCCTCTTTTTAATGAGTTCAAGGTATAGAATAAGACAAAATATTCTTCTTTTTTTTATGAGATGTGAAGAGTCAGCAGCTGCAACGTGCAATGTTGCAACAAATATAGGTGATACATTTTACGTATTGAAAATGCCATGTGCTACGCAGATTAATCAGTATGCAGTGTAATTCGCTTACCAAAAAAGTCACCTACTTAATCTATGCTCTGCCATTTCTGAAGCTGTCTTGAGACTTGAAATCTAATCAAATCGGAGCACTACATCATCTAGCCATATATCGGTTAAAAGTTGACGTCCAATAGCAGCATTTTTCATACCTCACACACATAACTAGTTACTAATTTGTAAGACTCACGCAGCAGACCCCAATTCAGCCTATTCTTCAAACTTGTAATTTTTTGAACCCATAATTTTCTCCACACATTTTTGAAGTGCACTCTTTTCACGGATCTATCCAATCAATTAATCACTAATTATTTCCTTCAGGCTAGAGCCTTGACACTTGAAACATATACTTCTCTGTGGCTGCGTCAGACAAAGTGTTTAAATTGTATCGATAAATATACAAGAACTTCTATTCCGAATTTGAAGCCTCCAGATATTCATTGTGCCTCAGTTCGTCTTGTTGATACAAGCAGACAGAGGAACAGAGAATTATGGACTCTGCCAGTGATGCGGATAAAGAGTATATTTACTGGGATTGAAGATGTTTCCTTCAATGCTTCACAAACTTCATGAGTAAATTATAATCTTTGGCAGAGTATAAAAGCAGGAGCATTTGCATTTAACAATTTAGAGCAATTATTTTATTAGTTTTTTTTCATCATTTTTCATTATTTCTTTAGGTTTAATAATATTATTATATGAGCACTGAGTTTATAAACAAATTATTTAATTGGTTCATTCTTTCATTCCAGGTTTGACAATAGGTTCAGAACTCCTCGGAATTTCAGAAAGTTGAATTGATCCGGCAGAGGGTCGCTTCTCCGGATCGTGATTCCAACAACTCTCAATGAGTTCTTGCAATTGCTCACATTCTGTTATAAGTTCAACATTCATTTCCGGTCGGGTTCCCTTCCCGGCAAGGTTAAAAATTGTATATTGGTTCTGATTTCTAAGGTGATCGAAAGGCCTTCTGCGCGACATTACCTCCCATAGAGTAATGCCAAAGCTGTAAATGTCGCATTTTTCCGTATATTTTCCGTCTGGATGGGCAACCTGCGAGTAAATGAAACAGCTTACTAATATTTTAGCTTTATGCAAATTTGTTAATTAATAAAAACCTCGGGTGCCACATAATGAGGAGTGCCAACTAGTTGCGTATTTAGCGTCACCAATTCTTTCACGGTGCCAAAATCTCCAATCTTCAACTGTTTGAAGTTTTTGGTTAGCAATAAATTTTGAGGTTTCAAATCGCGATGAATTATGGGCTTTGGTTTTTTATCATGCAAGTAAGCCATACCCTATAAGTGAGAATAGGAATTAAATGACATGTTATATTTGATATTACACGAACAAACATTAGCAAGCTGAATCATCCAGTCCATTCCATCTGACATTGTGTAAGGAAGTTGTTTTTTTCCGTGCAAGTAGTCATGGAGCGATCCATTCTCTGCATATTCCATGAGTAAATAAAGAGATGTCGAATCTGAGGAGGTACCATATAGTTTCACAATATTCTCGTAGTCAACAGATGCAAGCATCTTGACCTCCTTATTAAATGATTCAAGGTCACTTGATTCATTGGGGTCTCGTCTAATTTCTTTTACAGCAATATTCAGATTATAACAACGAGCTTCGTGAACAAAGCCGAAGGCGCCTTTCCCAATACGCTGCAAGGTTGAAATTAAATTATATCCAAATTAATTTATTTTGTTACTTAATACCTGACCAAATTTGATATCCTTAAAGTTCACATTCAGTGGGCACGTTTTTCTATCAATAATCAGAATAAAATCAAATGACTAAATAATATATGATTTCAATTCACATCTGCTGTGACATTGAAAACTTACCCAGACCTTACTAGATTCAATCTTTCTTCTCTAAGTTGTTTGTTCTGTAACAGAAAACATTATCAGTAAGAACAGATATGCATAAGTATATTAATATTACCTCTTTCTCATTTTCCTCATATGGTCTTATTACTCTATCAACTATGCTTGATTCAGATCTCCTGCAATCAAATAAAGAATACAAATCCAATTATCTTACAACTTTACTTGTTGAAATTCAAATCAATCTTACATAAGTATATTTGTAAGATCAGAGGCAATCTCTTCCATTGCTATATTTTGCCTCGACCACAAACAATATTCAATTATATCTCGTATTCCAAATGTGTCTTCTAAATTATGAATTGACTCAAATGATTTATTAAGTGATTTCATTGAAATATCGACTATCCGGCGTGACATCACCTCGCATAGAATTAAACCTATGCAGAAATCATTCCAAAAATGCTTATTCCAACAAGAGGAAATTAAATCGTTTTCTTCTTCTTCTTCGTAAATAGTTGACCTCTTGACCTCTACAGTGAATGCCTTATAAGCAAATGGCAGTTCGTGAGCAATTCCAAAATCACTTATTTTCAAAATTTGGTAATTTTCAGTTAGGATTAGGCTGCATGGCGTTAAACAATTATGAAAAATAGGTTTTGGTTTCATCCTCTGCAAGTAGGCTAAGCCCTAAAAGGAATTTCAAATAAAATCATTGTTAAATAAATATTCATGCATATTGATGCAACTGCCTTCGACCAAACCTTAACACACTGGATCATCCAACTGAGTCCACGCCCCACTGTATACTCAAAATTCTCTTCTCCGTGCAAGTAGTTGTCAAGGGTTGTACACTCTGGATAATTCATTAGTATATAAATAAATGCAGTATTTTCATCAATTGCAATTCCATATAGCTCCACGATATTCTCGTGACGAACGCGGGAAAGTGCTTCAATGTTCTCTACGTCGTCGTCGGTGTTGAATTCCCCTGAAAACATTGCGCATTTCTTTACTGCGATCTCTTTGTTACACCAGTTAGCTTTGTAGATATCTCCGAAGGCACCTTGTCCAACACTTTCCTGGTGGGTAAAAATTAATGTTGATAAAGTAAAATATGTTTCATTGCATCTAACCTCAAAAAGTTGAATATCCGCGAGGTCTACTGGCCGGGTCTACTTCAGGTTCAAGCAACCTGCGAAATAATTAAAGATTTAATTAATTTATATTAAGCAACACAAAGATTCATAGAAAACTTATTACTAAATACAATTTAGAAAGAAAACATATTTTCCATTTTCAACTTACTCTGGCTTATGCAGCTGTTCGACTAGTTCCGAAAATGTAGGACGCTCTTTTGGGTCGTTATCCCAGCATTTTTCAATTATTCCCTCTATGTACTTAAACTCTGATTGAATTATATCACTCAGAGGCGGACGTTTGCCTGAAAAATTCAAAGATATTGTACTCTGTATTGGTTATGTTCGAACTTTCGTACCATCTACGATCTCTTCTACATCGGTGAACTGAAATGGTTTTGCGAATTGAGAGAAAACATTCATTTCCGGTCGCCCTTCCTTTACGCTCACATAATACATAATTTGCCGCGGTATCAAGGTGATCGAAAGGTTTCCTGCGCGACATTACCTCCCATAGAATAATGCCAAAGCTGTAAATGTCGCACTTTTCCGTATATTTCTCTTCCGATTCAGCAACCTGCGAGCAGATCCATTTAATTTACTAATATTTCAGCTTAATGCAAATTTGTGGTATATAATACAAACCTCGGGTGCTATATAACCAGCGGTTCCAACTATCGGCCGTGTTTATTGTCGCCAATTCTCTGACAGTGCCAAAATCGCCAATCATCAAATGTTTAAAATTGTTCTTTAGTAGTAAGTTTTGAGGTTTCAAATCTCTATGAATTATGGGCGGTTGCTTGCCATGCATGTAAGCTATAGCCTATAAATGATAATGAGAAACTAAATCATATGTTTTAATTTACAGTATACAAACTAACCTCAACAAGTCTGAGTCATCCAGTCAATAGCACATGACATATGTGTAAGGCAGCTGTTTATCGCCGTGCAAGTAGTTGTAGAGAGAACCATCCATCTGCATATTCCATAAGTATAGAAACAGACTGCCGAATCTAGAGGTGGTCCCATATAATTTCACAATATTTTTGTGGTCAACAAGTGAAAGCATCTTGACCTCCTTATCAAATTATTCACGGTCACTCGTTTGTGGTCGTTAGCTTTAATATTTTTAAAGCAATAATTCATATTAGACCATTTCGCTCTATAAACAGCGCCAAAGGCTGCCTTCCCCAAGTATCTGCAAGGTTAAAATTGAATTATCTCCAAACTTAATTTATTTTGTGTCGTGATACCTCGAATTAATTTCTATATCCCCAAGATTCACAGTATCGTGCAAACGGAGTCCTGTAGAGTAATTCGAATAAAATTAAATGATATCGGAGATGGAAACAAATTATTATCAAATGACTAAATAATATAATGATTTCAACTCAAATCTATTATTACATTGAAATATTTTCTCACATATCCTCACTAGTTTCAGAAGTCTTTCGGTCTTCGAAGGTTGTAAATCCTAGATTAGAAATTGAAAACATGTATTAGTAATAGAATATTCTAAGCATAAGTATTTTAAACATTACCTTCTGATTTTATCTCATATGGTTTTATGAAATTAGATCAAATATGCTAGATTCAGGGGCTCTGAAATCAATTAAGTCATAAGAATTGATTTGATTATCTTACAATTTTATACTTGCTTAAATTCATTTCAATCTTACATGAAGTATATCTGTGAGATCAGAAGCGAATTCTTTCCATTGCTATAATTTTGCCTTGACTCCCAACAACGTAAAATTATATTCGTTTCTATGGGCTTACAGTCCTTAGTAAGAAGTGGCAAACAATTCTATTAGATGAATCCGTGTGAATACGTGTAAATTGTCTTCGTGCGTGAAATCACCTCGCAATAGAACAGTTCCAAACGTATGCAGAAAGTCGTATTCTAATATAATGCTGTATTCCAACAAAAGTACACTCAGTCGATTTCTTCTTCTTCTTCGTATGTCGTATATATCCTCTTCACCTCATACAATCAGAATTGCACAATGTATCAAGTCAAGTGGACTTGAAAGTTCCTGAGCAATGCCGAAATCGCGAATTTTCAAGATTCGGTAGTTATCGGTTAGTAGTAGGTTGCATGGCGTTAAACAATCCATGAAAAATAGGTTTCGGTTTCATCGACTGCAAGTAAGCTAAACCCTATAAGTGGGAATGTCAATTGCAATCATAATTGTCAAATACGATATTCATGTATATTGATTCAACAGTATTTCGACCAAACCTTAGCACACTGGATCATCCAACTCAGCCCACGCCCCACTGTATACTCAAACTTCTGCTTCTCCATGCAAATAGTCCTGTCAAGCGATGTACATTCTGGATAATTCAATAGTATAAAGGCATCATTATCATGGAAGTGTAATTCCATAGAGTTCCACAATATTCTCATGGCTAACGCGGGTAAGTGTTTCTGACCCATGTTCTCAAGGCAGTCGAAGTCGAAATCGATTTCCACCTAAAAGTGGCCTTTGTGCATTTCTGTACTGCGATCTGTTTGTTGATGCCAGTTAGCTTTGTAGATGTCTCCGAAGGCACCTTGTCCCAACACTTTCCTGATGGGTGGAAATAATGGTTTATAAAGTAAATTATGTTTTATTGCATTTTAATGTTACCTCTACAAGTTCAATATCTGCAAAGTTTACGACCGGGCTACTTCAGATTCAAACTTATCGAGTTTATCAAACTCCCTGGGAATATGTAACGTATGAAATTAGATTATTAATATTGAATAACATAATTTGAGCGATGGACCTTTTATAGATTTATAGAAGAGGTGATTTACTAAGAAATAATTTTCGAACTATAACATGTTATAACTCTTGATCTTACAACTTACTCAGGCTTATCAGCATATCGATTAGTTGCCATTATTGTGGGACGCTCTTCTGGATTTGCCCAGCAGCTTTCAATTATTTCCTTGTTATTAAAACTTGAGTCAATTATATCACTAAGATCCGGACGTTCGCCTGAAAAACTTAAAAAGTTGTACGCTATATTGTTAATATTTCAATTTCCTTACCCGCAATGATGTCGTCTATATTATCGGAAGTGAGCGGTTCTTCAAATTGATAAAAGGGCTTTCTGCGTGACATCACCTCCCAAAAAACAATCCCAAAGCTATATATGTCGCTCTCTTTTGTATACGGGTTTCCATCCAAGACCTACGTAGAAAATAGAGTTTATTTTTTATTTTTTAATTTCCAATTCATTTAGGGAATACATACCTCTGGGGCTACATAGGCTTTATTTTGATGGATCAAAAGTGTTTTCGGATCGGCCGGAAAACAATAATCACTTATTTTCAAAAGCGTAAAGTTCTCGAACAGCAACATATTTTGGGAATTTAAGTTGCAATGTGGTCTTGTGGTCGTATCCATAGATACTCAATACCCTTCAAGAGAAAAAATTCAATAAAAATCTGTTAATTGGTCGGACGAATAGGAAAGTACAAAGTACCTTTGCCGCCTGATACATCCAGTGGAGGGAATTTGAAGTTGTATAATCTCGCTTTTCGTCACCATGCAAATAGTTGTAGAGTGATCCGCATGTAGCATATTCCATGAGTAGATGGGGTATTTCCATACTATCATAGGTAATGCCATACATTCGTATAATGTTGTCATGGGGACATGCTTGAGAGATATGTGATCTCTTTGTCAAGATCTGATCTTGTGTTATTTTTGAAAACATTAATACATTTTTTTAATGCTATTTGTATGTCTCGCCATTCAGCTCTGTAGACAATGCCAAATTCACCTTTCGCAATGACCTGTAGGCAACAAATTTTAGTTAGCAAAATATAAACGAATTTTACAGAATAATACATTTAATTCATTTATGTCCGCAATATCGATGACAACATCCACGTCACTGAAAAACAATAGATATTCAATTATTAATTAATATTGATTTTAAGAAGGATTTTTTAGTAATTACATATCTATGTTAATCATCAACATATCTATGATAAAATAATCTCTCCTAAACCATTCCATTCATGTCGATTGGCCGGTTCCTCATGCCAACAATGATTAAGAAATTCTTGAAATTCATCAAAGTACAGTTCAGGAATATCTTTAATAGGCGGACGTTCACCTGCAAGAGTCAAAATGATATAATCTTTTCTGAGGAATATCATCTTTTGTTATCGTACCTCTTTCGACTGCTTTCTTAATTTGGAATTGATTTTGATAGTTGTAGAAAGGCTTCTTGCGTGCCAGCACCTCCCACAAGATAATACCAAAGCTGTATACGACGCTCCGAGCAGTGTACTCTCCTTTCTTGATCACCTATGAATGAATAAACTACATATTTACTGCTACAAATTTGTTTGGCAGATATACAAACCTCCGGTGCTATGTAGGACTTATCTAAATTGTTTTTCAATACATTCTTATCCTCGAATGCGAGACAAATATTACATAATTTCAATTGATCACCAGTAACTATCATATTCTTAGACTTCAAATTGCAAAGGAAACGCGGATCTAGCTTTTTCTTACATAGAAGGTATTCAATTGCCTACAAATGAAAATAGTAATCGTAATCACAATCTGTAAGTTATTAGGGGATATAAATGTGCATATATTCAGTTATAGAAAATACCTCAGCAGCAGAAGACATCCAATTGTATACCTCAATCGATAGAAATGGATTGCGTGTTATTGTGAATACGGTCGAACAGGGACTCATAATCCAAGTATTCCATTAGTAAATAAGTAAATTCATGATCCATTGCAATCCCAAATATGTACACAACTCTTCCTGTATCCGACAAACACCTTAGCTTGCTGATTCGATGATTGATGTTTTCATTGATGTGTTTCAATCTCTTTACAGCAATAGTCGAATCACCCCAAGTCGCAACGTACGTAACGCCAAAGAGGCCCTTCCCAATTTCCTATAAGATGTAGAAACACGATAAATTTTATATAAGTTCGAAGTATAAATAAGATATGTATATATACATGAATGTATTATATATATTACTACCTCGCCCATTTCAATTGCTTGAAAGTCGTAGACTGGTCCAGTGTTGGCACCTAAGGTTTGATTCAAAATTAAATCGTCGAAATTTCTGCAATTATGTAAATCATTAAATAAATGATTTGCTTGAAAAGTAAATAACATAATTAGCTTACTTAAGAAAATCTTTAATATCGGAGAGTATATCTTTTATTGCTGGCCTCTTAAACTGATCCGAGCTACAGCATTTTGCAATTAATTCCTTGATCGGCTCAGAGTTGGGTAGTTGTATTTCGCTAAGCATCGGTCGTTCATCTATGAAAGTAATGCACTTAACAACTGAGTGTAATCGCTATTTGGTAAGGTATTCACCGTGAACTGAAGGAATCTTTCGCGACATCAACTCCCAAAAGATAATACCAAAGCTGTACACGTTGATCTTGGGAGAAGTGCACTCTTCATCTGTCTAGCACCTGCATGAAAACATATTAATGTGCATTATGTACATGAAGGTATACTTAGTTATCCATTATAGAGAACCTCCGGTGATGCATATGGCTTCATATATTCAGATTCGAACTTTCTCTCCAAAATTCCACCGATTTTTAAGGTTTTCCAATTCCAATTGAATAACATAAGTCTCTTGGTATACATGTGTCGAAAGAACGGGTTAGGTTCCATGGAATGGAGGTATTGAAGACCCTTTAATTGACATGAAGATAAGCTATTTAACTGTATAGGTATCAAATATATATATAACAAACACGTGGCGGCCTGACTCATCCAGTTGAGCACATCTTTCACTGTATATTCTCTCTGCCCCTTCCCATGTAAGAAACTGTGGAGAGATCCACAATCCGAATATTCCATTAGTACATAATCCTTCTGTATGCCATACACTTTAATAATATTCCCATCTCTGATGCGCATTAGTAATTTTATATCGTCATTCGTAAGTTGAGTCTCAGATAAAGGGATTGCCACGCACTTCTTCATTACGCCATATCGCTTTATGGGCCTTGAAAGAACCATATTGAATTATCTGAAATTTAACACTGTTATTTATATGTAAAACAGTTTAACGTTATCAACTTTGTACATCACGTAATTCCAAATCATCGGTCATTTTAAATAAATTGCTCAAAATAATTGTTAATCAAAGTGTGAATATATTTATATTTATTTATAAATTGTTCGACTGCACTCAACGAATATCAAAAGTGTACTGAACAAACACTTCATTTGTAATGGTCACCGTTTATAATGGTAGTGTGTGGTGATGTGTGGTGTAGTCATAATAAGTAATATTAATCATAGTGGTATCGGTTGTTGTATCGGAGTGTTTTATTATATACATATTATTAGATTTTATAGTTATTTTTATTTGGTATATAATTTGTGATATATACATATATATTTATATATTTATATGGATATATAGATCTATATATATATTTTTTTTGGCTATATATATATATATATAATTATATATTTGGAGAATTGAAAATGTTCCAAATATATTTCTTTTGAGAGTTGTATCGACTGCGCCAATTATGAATTTGAGAATCCTACTGGCTGCGTCGATTATGTACTGAGAATTGAAAATTCTACCAATTGAAAGTCCGACAACGGTTTAATCAAAAGTACAATTCTTTATTTTAAAATCACGTCTTCTCGGTTTCGTGTACAAAATATCTCACACACCGACAACGGCTTCGATTAGTAAAGTATGGAATTCTTTGCTCTAACTAATGCTTATGGTTTGATCTATAAAGAAAGCTCGCATTTGCGTCTTTATTTCTAGGATTTTGTTTGTTTTATAAAATGCTGACGCGAGTGTTATGTGTTTGTGATGAGACGGCGTTGCTCTTATAAAATGCGTTATGACGGATGTGTTTATGCTGAGACGGCGTTTTAACTCTTGTGCGCTGCTGTTGCGGTTGCAGTGAGTGTGGACAGTGAGAGATCTGCGTGATCTGGATATGTCACTATATATATATATGCAGACATTCACATATACATATATATATGTTTGTTTTTTTCTTTCCTTTTTTTCGTTTTATTTTGTGTGGTTTGATGGTGCACTGAAGAAAAATAAATGTTAGGCTGCCATGAGGACTTGGAGATTCCAATCCTGGGTGTTTGGCGTGTTCGATCCAGGTGTTAGGCGTCCGCCCTTACACAAGATACTCGCCTACCAAAAGAAACCATGTGTTGGCGAGAAATTAAATTTTTTCGCGAAATAATTATCTTGCCGGTACACGTCTTTGCAGCTGCGCTCAATGATTTCAATCAAATCCACTTTAAGCCGTGGATGGCTTCAAAGTACGTGTGAGTTGTTTTTCCCTCGTTTCTTTTCGCATTATGGGGGTATCAGCTGAACTTTGGCGCGAGTCGAAAAATACAAATGTAATTCTTAATTTGCACTAAATGGACAATAGGGCCATTACAACACCAGATAATTCTGGCGACTACCAAGAGTCAGATTAGCTGGAATTATATTCGAATATCTTGAGCATGGTATGTGCCGATTTCCCGTCCTTATCGGGTTTCTAGCAAATCAGATCGGCTGCATGTAATTCAGTGAAACAATTTGGGCATTCCGCTTTGTTATCAAGTTTATTTTCAATACATTGTTTATGCAACACATGTTGGCATGGAGTGACACACAACAAGGTTGCGTATCCGACATGGTCTCACCACTGAAGGCTGATTACTGGTAAAACTATGTTGTGACGGCATTTTAATAATATTAATCTTCCTTTGGCATTTTTGGGAATCAAAAAACGTCGTTAACTACAAACACATTCCTTGGGGGATTTATTAAATTGGCTATTGATTTTGCAGGCAATTCTCCACTTTTAAAATGATAAACCGATGATACTGTCAATATTTAGCGGTCAAGGATACGTTGTCCGAACTCCTCGAATATCCAACTAAATTTCACACAGATCTCTTAACTCATAATCTGACAATTTTTGAACTGGAATGTATGGCAACTCAATATAGCACTCAAAATAATTACTAATTTCAGCAAAAATTTATCCATCTATCTTCGGTCGAACGTGTTCACATGCGCAAACACTCGAGTTCCAGAAGCAGATTAAAAAGTATATACTAAATAGAAGAAAGAATTAAAAATGTTTAATAAGATCCGCACGAAAGAAAAAAAAGCTAAGCATCTGAAATGTGTTTATTTTCACATTTTTATTCCCGGAAGGTGTTAATGGAATATAATTTAGGGATTACTTTTGAATTGTCAGGTTCACCCGGTCGACCTAATCTTGTCCTAACAACGATTATCGACTACCAAAGTAGCTAAGACTTTTCCGATGTTCTCCCATAAAAAAAACGCAACAGATTCTGAAGAATGATGCGTAACAACACGTTCTCGCACTTTACACACATTTCTCGCCTCACAAGTAGTTTGCGCTCTTCGTTGGGTGATAAAAATTCTATAAATAGGTGATGTGGGTGATGTGTGGTGTAGCAATAATAAGTAATATTACTCATAGTGGTTTAGGCTGTTGGTTGTCATCGTTAACATATTTGCACAAATACAAAAATGCCAACGAAATCTGGCAAGGCTTGCCTAAATCCTACACTCTCCGGAAATATTCAACTGTTCAGGACCCGTTATCGGGAATGTGGGCGGTTTTTGTTGACCTATCTCGGCACACTATGCGAATTTTATTTATAGAGTCCCTAAAAGCCCTGTTGGGAAATATGTAAATGCATTGACCATTCCGGTCATTCCGAATTCGACACGACGAAATAAATAAAAAAAAATAAACCAAATAGAAAAATAAAAGAATGGGATAAATGGGAATTCAGGAAGACAGAAATGAGTGAGTTGGAACCAAGGATACGTCGGTAGCCACGACGGCGGTGTGGTCTAGGTGTCATTCGACGCACACCTTCTGCACCCGACCCAACCATGACCTGCAATAAAAAAAAACACAGATAATAATAATAATATACATAATAAAATAATAAATATAAACATTAACATAAACTGGAGCCGAAAGCGTTTCGCTCGCGATAATGAGAGCGCAAGCTCAGCGAACTCCGAAAAACGTTTTGATCGTCGCTTAGACGAAACGGGCAACAACAACGCTCGCACTGATAAGAGCGCCAGCACAATAAAACGTTGAACGGCCGCTCAAAACTTAGCGCAGCCACACGCTGGCGCACGAAAAGGGCAACATAACCTTTGCCTAGGCGCCGTTAGGTAGTCACGCACACTAGTGCAAGTACATATGCAAAGCCATACGTGCAATAACAATGCTTGTACTAGTGTAGAGGCATGAGCAAAAACCAAAAAAAATTACTAACAACAACTGCACAGGTGCGGGTGCGTGAGCAACTAAACCACACACCGATGGTTAGTCACCGACACTCATACAGGTGCATGTACGCAGTACGCCGTTGGTTAGCCACACAAATAGAGCGACGAAGAGATGGACGTCGAGGGCGCGGAGAGGCGTTGGAGGGCCCCAACACCGCTGTCGCAGTGGATGTGCCACAACAACCGTCGCCGTTGGATAGTGGAAGTCTTCCACTGCCGAAGTTAGGGGGGAGTGTGAGGAGCCATAATATAGCCCTGGCAAATAAATATACATATATGCGGAGTGCCTGGAGCAGACTCTCGCGAACAGGAGCACTCTTCAAAGCTGACCAAGGGCTTCAGTGAACTGCTGTTATAATCGAAGTGGCATCTACAGTGCAGACAATAAGTGCAATTGTACATTTGAATAGTGAAGACCAAATAAAACCATTGTTAAATATATAAAAATCTATTTGTTATTAATTATCGCATCGCAAACAAATATAAATTTGCAAATATGCTGGTGTGTATGCGTGGATATAATTAGCGATTAGCTTATTACAGGCATCTCTGCCGGGAACAGGGGTGAGGCAAAGGCGATATTTATGCAACGAGGCTTACGCACATGCTGAGTACAGTGGAAATTCGCCTGTGACGGTTCAACTAAATGCAATATTAATTGCACACTGATTGCCCATTCTAAAAAAACATTTATTTAAACTAATGCCTCGTTTTGGAATGGTTATTAATGAATCTACTTATTTATTTATTTTTTTTAATTACCATTAATTAATTAGCGAATAGGCAATGACGGTGACCGAAAATAGACAAATTGTTTGGTTGGTCACGGTGTTGCTATAAATTTAATTAAACATGTTAACTTACAGCAGTTGTAGGTGTTTCCTCCAATTTGCACTATTAATTATTTTATTTCTAAGTATCCACTTTGTTTTTTTTTACTTATTACTTTTGAAAAGCTTAAACCAATCGCTCATAGATGGCGCTAGGTGCGAAAAGCAACAAATTATTGCCCATTTTTAGGAGGAAGCAGATATATATTATAAGCTCTTAATCGGATCCGAGCTACAGCATTTTGCAATTAATTCCTTGATCGGCTCAGAGTTGGGTAGTTGTATTTCGCTAAGCATCGGTCGTTCATCTATGAAAGTAATGCACTTAACAACTGATTGTAATCGCTATTTGGTAAGGTATTCACCGTGAACTGAAGGAGTTGATGTCGCGAAAAACTGAAAGAATCTTTCGCGACATCAACTCCCAAAAGATAATAACATGAAGATAAGCTATTTAATTGTACAGGTCTCCCATATATATAAGTTAAGAACACTTATTCCTAAATCACCAATATTCCCAAAAATTTAATTAAAAGCGTTAAGGAACCATTTAATTGGCGCCCGAGCAGGGACCGGTACGCAGTTACAGGCAACTTCCGTGTTGTTAAAGTGTACTAAAAAACACGCCTTGTTATACGCGGTAAACTAAGGACATCTCGTGAGAAGCCTAATAGGCCAGTGTCGAAAAGTAAGTTGCTTCAAGTAGCCATGTTCAAATCCAAAGCGCCTCAAGTAGCCGCAGATTCGAACACAAACTGCAGACCATAAGTGCAATTGTACATTTGAATAGAGAAGACCAAATTAAACCATTGTTTAATATATATAAAAATTGAAGTGTTATTAATTATCGCATCGCAATCAAATATAAATTTGTTGCTCGAATCCATAGCTCGATTGAGTTTAGCTTAGCTATAAACTAACCGAACTAAAAGAGTTCGTTACATTTAATACAGGCAGACAGAGGAATAGAGAATTATGGACTCGGCAAGAGATGGGATAAAGAATATATTTACTGGGATTGGAGATGTTTCCTTCAATGCTTCACAAACTTAATGAGTAAATTATAATCTTTGGCAGAGTAAAGCCGGACATACCAATATTGGGTCTGGTATTGTGAGTAACTTTAATTTCGTTGACTTTTGCTCCTTTCTTTAGCTTTATTGTCATTGGCTTCACAACTTTTGCGAAATTTGGTATGAATTTCCTGTAAAATCCACATAATCCTAGGAATCTTTTGATTTCTTTTGGAGTCTTTGGGATTGGAATTTCTTTAACGGCTTTTATTTTGATTGGGTTAGGTTTTATTCCTTCCGTTGTTATTATGTGTCCTAGAAATTCAGTTTCTCTTTTCATGAATTCGCACTTAACTAGTTGTAGTTTTAGATTTGCTTCTCTGAGCTTTCGAAAAACTTTCTTTAATGCTAATATGTGTTCTTCCAATGAAATGGAATACACTATTATGTTATCCATGTAAACTAGACAATTTTTGTGAATTAAGTCTCCTAACAGATTGTTCATACAACGTTGAAACGTTGCTGGTGCATTTTTCAAGCCAAATGGCATTCGTGTATATTCGAAATGTCCTGCTTTGGTTGAGAATGCTGTTTTTGCTATTGATTTTTCGTCCATCTGAATTTGATGAAATCCTTCAGCTAAATCGATTGTAGTGAAATATTGACATTTTCATAACTTGTCAAATATTTCATCCATTACAGGTATGGGAAATTTACGTCTACGACTATTCTATATTTTTTCTCTCCGGATACATCTTCTTTTTTTGGTACTACCCAAATAGGAGAACAATAAGTTGAATTAGATGGTCGTATAATGCCTTGTTGCATATTTTCTTTCATTTGCTTGTTAACTTCTTGATCATAGCTTTGTGGATATTTATAAGGTTTCCTATAACAAGGGTCCTCATTTTTTGTATTGATAACGTGTTTTACTGTATTTGTGAAAGTCAAATTGTCACTCTCTTTATACTGAATATCGCTAAATTCAAACAAAACTTTTGTTAACTTGGATTTTTCCACTTTATTTAGGTGTTCTAATCTAAATTGATTGCTTTCCACTAATTAGTTTTCTAATGCGTATGCTGTATATATATATATCTTTTATATATATTTTATTAGTGGTGGGTCTTTAAATTCTTCTTCTTTATTTTCGTTATTATATTTAAATAAAAATTGGAAATTATTAAGTTTAACAAACTCATCCTCGTAGTTGATCTCGCTTTTACAATCCTTAAGGAACGTTCGGCCTAATAGGATGTCAAAATTTTTTGAAAAATTATGTATGTAAAACTTCTGATCTGTAGGACAAAGCTTGCTAGGGGCTAAAGCTATGCTATTATTTAATAGTACTTCCCCACATATGGTTTGCCAAGTAGTATTTTCTGTGGAAGTTTCGTAGTTAAGGAAATTTGTAGTCATTAAATTTACTGATGACCCTGTGTCTATTAGGCATCGCATTCGTATGTTATTCAAAATTATGTTTATGAATGGGGTTTTGGATTCCTTTCCGAGGCTGTTTGATGAAAACTTGACGCCCAATCCATTTTTGATTGACCACTGTTACTGTGTCTTTGTCTTTTTATGGGTTGGTTAGGTGGTCTATTATTATTATTTGATTGGTAATTCATTGGGTTTTGTATTCTGCCCTGATTTAAGTAGTGCTGAAATTCATTATACAATGGCTCATTAACCATTGCTTCATTTTGTGAATACTGATTAAAATGTTGCCTCCCAAAATTCTGATGAGAATTTGGGTAAAAATTTTGTTGAGTTCTTGGGTTCTGATTTGGGTAAAAATTCTGTTGATTTCTTGGGTTCTGATTATAATTTTTATTATGATATGTATTATTTATAGATATTACTTTGTCAGGTATGCGGTCCTCGTACAACCCTAATTCTTGGGCTACTGCTTTTGGTTTGTCATTTGTGGATATGTCGTATCTTGCTAATTGCATATATAATCTTTCTGGTAGTCTCTTATTTATTACGTCCCTAACTGCATTATATAATGCATTAGTAAATAATATCTTATTGTCTGAATTATTTTCTAATCCTAATTTATTAGTTATTACAGTTGATTTGTGCTCGAGTTCTTCGAGGAACTTACGAAGACTTCCTCCATAATACGTGTTGTATACTCTCCTGAGGAGTTCCTCACAAGGTGTTTGAGTTTTGTAGGTAGAGATGAGGATGCTCCGTAGTGTTGCCCAATCTCCTGGTAAGTGTTTGAGTGATGTCTTCATCGCGTCGCCAAACAACTGCATCTGGATTGCGCTGTACAGTATGAGTTTTTGTCGCGCATCATGGGTTGGGTAGAGTTCTATGGTTAAATCGATATTTCTGATAAAGTTGTACAACTCGTCCGTGTCTCCACCGAAGCTGGGTGTTTGGCGGATTTGCCCGAGTGCCTGGTTTAATGCGTCCGACATCGTTTTGTTGTTTTTATTTATTTTCGTTGTGTTTTTTTTTTTGTAAATGTTACCAGCAAAATTTTGTAAAAAATTTTGATTTTTGCACTTGTTGATTGTTTGAACAAATTCAGATTTGATTTTTTTTTTTTGTTTGTTCACTTGTTGAAATAATTTTTTTTGTTGGTGTTTGTTTGTTTTAAATATGTTTCTTTCACTTTCGTTTTGTTTATTTGTTATTTGTTTATTACACCTTCAAATTAATGTTGTTCTGTTTTCTTTCCTTTTTATTATTATTGTTTTTTTGTTCGTTTTTGTTGTTGTTTTGTTCAGTTTTTGGAATAATTTTATTTTATTTTATTTATTTTTTGTAAAAGATTATTCAATGCAAAAAAAAATTTTCGTCGTCTGCCTCGCGTATATTATGATTTACTTATTTTTAGAAGTTTTCAAGGATCACGGGGTCCTTATGCGGATAACAATTTCGCGAAACACTAGTACGTTTCCTGTGAAGGACCACGACGTTTCACAATTTTGCTATCCTACCGGCAGCGCCAATTACGTATTTAAGTGAGAGTGTACCGGCAGCGCCAAATGAAGAAAATCCGACGATTGATTATTAGTAATTTTTATTTAATTAAACACATGTCTTCTTAGCTTTGCGTACAAAATAACTCTGACTTATGCTTATGGTTTTATCTATTATGAAAGCTCGCATTTGCGCCTTTAGTTCTAGGATTTTGTTTACTTTTAGAAAATGCGCTGACGGATGTGTTTCTGCTGAGACGGCGTTTTAACTCTTGTGCGCTGGCTCAGTTGGATTTGTTTACGCTTATACTGATCTGCGCTTTTAATCTTGTGGCTGCTGGTTCTGTTGGATTTGTTTATTTTCGTTGCGTTTGATTCTGGGATCTGGGCTTTTAATTATTGTGCGCTGGCTCTGTTGGATTTGTTTATGTTTATGCTGATGTGGCGTTTTAATTCTTGCTCGTGCTGTTGCGGTTGCAGTGAGTGTGGACATGAGAGATCTGCGTGATCTGGATATGTCACTATATGTATATAATGCATATATAAATGTATAAGCCACCTATTCCCTGAGACTACTTTACATTATATTTAAGAAACGTTTTTCTTTGCAGAAAGTAGAAATGCAAATACTCTTTGTCAGTCAAATAAAATGCACTTAATCAACAAATATGAAATTTCAAATCGGATATGTATTTAATCTGTGAAATTACCTTAAAATTATGTCTTTCCCACTGTATAGTAATTTTTGAATGTATGTCCTTTTCGAACAATTCCTTTGTTTTTGTTCAGTGTACACGGTTCTTCTCGCGTTTTGGCACATGCCACACGCTTCGTTCGCCCCTATACATGTGCACCTAACTGTTTGCTTGCAACCAAACTCGATGTCAGCACCTTTCGCTGCCTCCAGAATGTTAACCTCTCATTTTTTTTGGCTGCTGCTGCCTGCCTCCACTGCACAATTAATGGGTTAAGTAAATAGCTGTGTAATGTGTTGTCGTTAAGCGGAGAGGGGGAACCACTAAGGTGTGTGGGGGGAACGCTGAACAAGCAGTAGAAGCAAAGAAATGCCTCTCAATGCGGCGCTTGTAACGCCGCTTGGCTGCTGGTGATAATGTCGATAGGTTCTTAAAATGGTGTGTGTATATGTGTTGAGTGTGTGTCTGTGAGTGTGTGTGTGTGAGTGTGTGTGAGCGTGTGTGCCAATTCATGCGAGATCTTTATTTTAATTAATATAGATTTGTGTCGATGTTCGTAACACACCCACACGGGGCAGTTAACGAAATTTACTTGATTTGAGTATGATTAGAGAACTAGTATTCCAAATTTGACGGTCTCTAAGATCATGGTGAGAAGGAGAAATGGAAATGGCAAAATTGACTCGGCTCATATTGTTCAAGAACAAACATGCTTGATGGGCTATAATAATATAAAAGGCACTCCGACAGACAAACATGGCTAGATAGACTTATCAAGAATACATGTACATATACTCTTTCCTAATTTTTATTCTAGCCAAACATTTAGCCTAAAAATTGGTCGACTTAAGAACCAGTACAAAACTGTGCCATAAATTTCTAAGTGGAACTTTTGAGATGTGAAGAGTCAGCAGCTGCAACCTGCAATGTTGCAACAAATGTAGGTGATACATTTTACGTATTGAAAATGCCATGTGCTACGCAGATTTGTATGCAGTGTAATTCGCCTACCAAAAAAAGTGACCTACTTAATCTATGCTCTTGAAACTTGAAATCTAATCAAATCGGAGAACTACATCATATTATGGAATCTGCAAGCGATGGGATAAAGAATATATTTACTGGAGTTGGAGATGTTTCCTTCAATAATGCTTCACAAACTTCATGAGTAAATTATAATCTTTGGCAAAGCAATTATTTTATTAATTTTGTTCATCATTCCTTATAAAAAAAATTATTTAATTTGTTCATTCCTTCAGTCAGTTTTGACAATAAGTTCAGAACAGCACGTGATTTCAGAAAGTTGAATTGATCCGGCAGAGGGTCGCTTCTCCGGATCGTGATTCCAACAACTCTCAATGAGTTTTTGCAATTGCTCACAATCTGTTATAAGTTTAACATTCATTTCCGGTCGGGCTCCCTTTCCGATATCCTCTAAAAGTTTCAAAAATTTCTGATTTTTTAGGTGATCGAAAGGCCTTCTGCGTGACATTACCTCCCATAGAGTAATGCCAAAGCTGTAAATGTCGCATTTTTCCGTATATGTTCCGACTGAATCTTCAACCTGCAAGCAAATGAAACAGCTTACTAATATTTTAGCTTTATGCAAATTTGTTAATTAATTAAAACCTCGGGTGCCCCATATTCAGGAGTGCCAATTTTTTTCGTATTTAGCGTCGCCAATATCTTAACGGTGCCAAAATCTCCAATCTTCAACTGTTTGAAGTTTTTGGTTAGCAATAAATTTTGAGGTTTCAAATCGCGATGAATTATGGGCTTAGGTTTTTTATCATGCAAGTAAGCCATACCCTATAAGTGAGAATAGGAATTAAATGACATGTTATATTTTATATTACACGAACAAACATTAACAAGCTGAATCATCCAGTCCATTCCATTTGACATTGTGTAAGGAAGTTGTTCCTCTCCATGCAAGTAGTCATGGAGCGATCCATTCTCTGCATATTCCATGAGTAAATAAAGAGATGTCGAATCTGAGGAGGTACCATATAGTTTCACAATATTCTCGTGGTCAACAGATGCAAGCATCTTGACCTCTTTGTTAAATGATTCAAGGTAAATTGATTCATTGGAGTCTCGTCTAATTTCTTTTGCAGCAATATTCATTTTATAACAACTAGCTTTGTAAACATCGCCGTATCCGCCTTCCCCAATATACTGCAAGGTTGAAATTAAATTATCTCCAAATTAATTTATTTTGTTACTTAATACCTGAACAATCTCTATATCCTTCAGTGGGCACGTTTTTCTATGAAGAATTAGAATAAAATCAAATGAAATGAATGGAAACAAATTAATTATCAAATGACTAAATAATATTTGATTTCAATTCACATCTGTTGTTACATTGAAGACTTACCCAGACCTCACTAGATTCAATCTTTCTTCTCTAAGCTGTTTCTGATGTAGCAGAAAACATTATCAGTAAGAACAGATATGCATAAGTATATTAATATTACCTTTTTCTCATTTTCATCATTTGGCCTTATTACTTGATCAACTTTGCTGCTAGATTTATATCTCCTGCAATCAAATAAAGAATACAAATTCAATTATCTTACAACTTTACTTGTTGAAATTCAAATCAAACTTACATAAGTATCTTTATAAGATCATAGGCAATCTTTTCCATTGCTATATTTTGCCTCGACCGCAAACAACATTGAATTATATCTCGTATTCCAAACTTGTCTTCTAAATTATGAACTGACTCAAATGATTTATTAAGTGATTTCATTGAAAAATCGACTATTTGGCGTGACATCACCTCGCATAGAATTAAACCTAGGCAGAAATTATTCAAAATATGCTTATTCCAACAAGAGGAAATTAAATCGTTTTCTCCTTCTTTGGAAATAGTTGACCTTTTGACCTCTACAGCGAATGCCTTATAAGCAAATGGCAGTTCGTGAGCAATTCCAAAATCGCTTATTTTCAAAATTTGGTAATTTTCAGTTAGGAGTAGGCTGCATGGCGTTAAACAATTATGAAAAATAGGTTTTGGTTTCATCGCCTGCAAGTAGGCTAAGCCCTAAAAGGAATTTCAAATAAAATCATTGTTAAATAAATATTCATGCATATTGATGCAACTGCTTTCGACCAAACCTTGACACACTGGATCATCCAACGGAGTCCACGCCCCAATCTATACTCAAAATTCTCTTCTCCGTGCAAGTAGTTGTCAAGGGTTGTACACTCTGGATAATTCATTAGTATATAAATAAATGCATTATTTTCATCAATTGCAATTCCATATAGCTCCACGATATTCTCGTGACGAACGCGGGAAAGTGCTTCAATGTTCTCTACGTCGTCGTCGGTGTTGAATTCCCCTGAAAACATTGCGCATTTCTTTACTGCGATCTCTTTGTTACACCAGTTAGCTTTGTAGATATCTCCGAAGGCACCTTGTCCAACACTTTCCCTTTCCTGGTGGGTAAAAATAAATGTTTATAAAGTAAAATATGTTTCATTGCATCTAACCTCTAAAAGTTGAATATCCGCAAGGTCTATGGCAGGGAGCACCTCAGGTTCAAACTTAGCGACTTTATCAAAGAACCTGCGAATTAATTAAAGATTTAATTAATTTATATTAAGCTACAGAAAGATTTATAGAAAACTTATATTACTAAATACAATTTAGAATTAAAACATATATTCCAGTTGCAACTTACTCAGGCATATTAAGCTGTTCGAATAGTTCCAAAAATGTAGGACGCTTTTTTGGGTCTTTATCCCAGCATTTTTCAATTATGTCCTCTATGTACTTAAACTCTGATTGAATTATATCACTCAGAGGCGGACGTTTGCCTGAAAAATTCAAAGATATTGTTCTCTGTATTGGTTATGTTCTAACTTTCGTACCATCTACGATCTCTTCTATATCGGTGCATTCAAATTGCCTTTTGAAATGAGAGAAATCATTCATTTCCGGTCGCATTCCGTGTGTGATCACATTAAAGATAATTGCCAGTTCCGAGAGATTTTCCAGGTGATCGAAAGGCCTTCTGCGCGACATTACCTCCCATAGAGTAATGCCAAAGCTGTAAATGTCGCATTTTTCCGTGTAATTTTCGTCTGGATAGATAACCTGCGAGTAAATGAAAACAGCTTACTAATATTTTAGCTTTATGCAAATTTGTTAATTAATAATAACCTCGGGTGCCATATAACGAGGAGAGCCAACTAGTGTATTTAGCGTCTCCAATACTGTCACGGTGCCAAGACCTCCAATCTTCAACTGTTTGAAGTTTTTGGTTAGCAATAAACTTATAGGTGTCAAATTGCGATGAATTATGGGCTTTGGTTTTTTATCATGCAAGTAAGCCATACCCTATAAGTGGGAATAGGAATTAAATGACATGTTATATTTTATATTATACGAACAAACATTAGCAAGCTGAATCATCCAGTCCATTCCTTTTGACATTGTGTAAGGAAGTTGTTTTTTTCCGTGCAAGTAGTCATGAAGCGATCCATTCTCTGCATATTCCATGAGTAAATAAAGAGATGTCGAATCTGTGGAGGTGGTACCATATAGTTTCACAATATTCTCGTGGTCAACAGATGCAAGCATCTTGACCTCCTTGTTAAATGATTCAAGGTCACTTGATTCATTAGAGTCTCGTATAATTTCTTTTACAGCAATATTCAGTTTATAACAACGAGCTTTGTGAACAACGCTGTATCCGCCTTTCCAAATACACTGCAAGGTTGAAATTAAATTATCTCCAAATTAATTTATTTTGTTACTTAATACCTGAGCAAACTCTATATCCTCCAGTGGGCACGTTTTTCTATGAATAATTAGAATAAATTCAAATGAAATGAATGGAAACAAATTAATTATCAAATGACTAAATAATATTTGATTTCAATTCACATCTGTTGTTACATTGAAAACTTACCCAGACCTTACTAGATTCAATCTTTCTTCTCTAAGTTGTTTCTCCTGTAGCAGAAAACATTATCAGTAAGAACAGATATGCATAAGTATATTAATATTACCTTTTTCTCATTTTCCTCATATGGTCTTATTACTTGATCAAGTATGCTAGATTCACATCTTCTGCAATCAAATAAAGAATACAAATTCAATTATCTTACAACTTTACTTGTTGAAATTCAAATCAAGCTTACATAAGTATCTTTGTAAGATCATAGGCAATCTTTTCCATTGCTATATTTTGGCTCGACCGCAAACAACATTGAATTATATCTCGTATTTTAGACGTGTCTTCAAAATTACGAATTGACTCAAATGATTTATTAAGTGATTTCATTGAAAAATCGACTATCCGGCGTGACATCACCTCGCATAGAATTAAACCTAGGCAGAAATCATTCCAAAAATGCTTATTCCAACAAGAGGAAATTAAATCGTTTTCTTCTTTTTCTTTTTCGGAAATAGGGGACCTCTGGACCTCTACAGCGAATGCCTTATAAGCAAATGGCCGTTCGTGAGCAATTCCAAAATCGCTTATTTTCAAAATTTGGTAATTTTCAGTTAGGAGTAGGCTGCATGGCGTTAAACAATTATGAAAAATAGGTTTTGGTTTCATCGCCTGCAAGTAGGCTAAGCCCTAAAAGGAATTTCAAATAAAATCATTGTTAAATAAATATTCATGCATATTGATGCAACTGCCTTCGACCAAACCTTGACACACTGGATCATCCAACTGAGTCCATGCCCCACTGTATACTCAAAATTCCCTTCTCCGTGCAAGTAGTTGTCAAGGGTTGTACACTCTGGATAATTCATTAGTATAAATGCATTTTTTCCATCAATTGCAATTCCATATAGCTCCACGATATTCTCGTGACGAACGCGGGAAAGTGCTTTAATGTTCTCTACGTCGTCGTCGGTGTTGAATTCCCCTGAAAACATTGCGCATTTCTTTACTGCGATCTCTTTGTTACACCAGTTAGCTTTGTAGATATCTCCGAAGGCACCTTGTCCTGCAATTTCCTGGTGGGTTAAAATTAATGTTACTTTAATGTTTATAAAGTAAAATATGTTTGATTGCAACTAACCTCTAAAAGTTGAATATCCTCGAGGCCTACGGCCGGGATCACCTCAGATTCAAACTTAGCGAGTTCATCAAACAACCTGCGAAATAATTAAAAGATTTATAGAAAACAATACAATTTAGAATTAAAACATATTATTCATTTTCAACTTACTCAGGCTTATGCAGCTGGTCGACTAGTTCCGAAAATGTAGGACGCTCTTTTGGGTCGTTATCCCAGCATTTTTCAATTATGTCCTCTATGTACTTAAACTCTGACTGAATTATATCACTCACATGCGGACGTTTGCCTGAAAAATTCAAAGATATTGTACTCTGTATTGGTTATGTTCTAACTTTCGTACCATCTACGATCTCTTCTATATCGGTGAATTCAAATTGTCTTTCGAATTGAGTGAAGGGCTTCTTGCGAGACATCACCTCCCAAAATACGATCCCAAAGCTATATACGTCGCTCTCTTTTGTATACTCTCCTCCCTTCAAAACCTTCATAGGAATTAAATTTGTTATTTAAAAGAGCCTTATTGAATGGAAGCACAAACCTCTGGTGCTACATAGGCGTTATCCTGATGGGTTATGAGATATTCCCTATCTCGCGGAAAGCCATAATCACTGATTTTCAAGAGACTGCACTCATTGAACAGCAACATATTTTGAGAATTTAAATTGCGATGCATAATTGGAAAAGGCTTCATTTGCGATAAAAACTTCATTCCCTTTAAGCGGAATTTAAAATCAAAATCAATTAGTCGGAAAAAGTAAAAAATAAGATATAAAATAAAATACCTTTGCCGCCTGATACATCCAGTGGAGGGAATCTATAACTGTGTAATATCCCTGTTCCTCACCATGCAAGTAGTTGTAGAGGGATCCACAATTAGAAAATTCCATGACTAAATGTGCGATTTCCTTAATATAACCAATCCCATATAGTGCCACAACATTCTCATGGTAAATGCGTGAGAGTCGTCCGATCTCACTTTCATGTTTTGGCCTGACTTCGTTCTGGAAAAGTGGTTTATATTCTTTCAACCCAATCTTCAAACCGCGCCAATCAGCTGTGCGAAATTGACTTTCCCCAACAATCTGCAGAAGATAAATTTTAGTTAGCAAAATAAAATCGAATTTTACAGAATAATACATTTATTTCATTTATGTGCGCAGTATCGATGACAACATCATTATTCAAGTCACTGAAAAACAATAGATATTCAATTATTATTTAATATTGATTTTAAGAAGATTTTTTAGTAATTACATATCTATGTTACTCATCAATATATCACATAATAATCCTCCTAAACCATTCCATTCATGTCGATTGGCCGGTTCCTCATGCCAACAATGATTAAGAAAATCTTCTAATTGATATGTGCATAGTTCAGGAATATCTTTAATAGGCGGACGTTCACCTGCAAGAGTCAAAATGATATAATCTTTTCGGAGCAATATCATCTTTCGTTATCGTACCTCCATCGACTGCTTCCTTAAATTGGAATTGATTTTGATAGTTGTAGAAAGGCTTCTTGCGTGCCAGCACCTCCCACAAGATAATACCAAAGCTGTATACGACGCTCCGAGCAGTGTACTCTCCTTTCTGGATCACCTATGAATGAATAAACTACATATTTATTGAACAAATTTGTTTGGTATATATACAAACCTCCGGTGCTATGTAGGACTTATCTAAGTTGTTCTTCAATACTTTCTTATCCTCGAATGCGAGACAAATATTACATAATTTCAATTTATGACCAGTAAATATCATATTCTTCGACTTCAAATTGCAAAGGAAACGGGGATCTAGCTGTTGCTTACATAGAAGGTATTCAATTGTCTACAAATGGAAATAGTAATCGTAATCAAAATATGTTCGGGGATATAAATGTGCATATATTCAGTTATAGAAAATACCTTAGCAGCAGAAGACATCCAATTGTATACCTCATGGAAAGAAATGGATTGCGTGTTATTGTGAATACGGTCGAACAGGGACTCATAATGCAAGTATTCCATAAGTAAATAAGTAGATTCTTGATCTATTGCAATCCCAAATATGGTCACAACTTTTACTTTATCTGACAAACACCTTAGCTCCCTGATTTGATGTATGATGTTTTCATTGACGTGTTTTAATATTTTAACAGCAACAGTCGAATCACCCCAAGTCGCCTTGTGCGTAACGCCAAAGTTCCCCTTGCCAATTTCCTATAAGATGTAGAATTCGGAGTATAAATATGATATGTGTATATACATGCATATTTTATATATATTAATACCTCGCCCATTTCAATTGCTGCAAAGTCATAGACTGATTCTGTATTAGCACCTATGGCTTGTTCCAAAATTAAATCGTCGAAATTTCTGCAATCATATAAATCATTAAGTAAATGTTATGCTTGAAATAGTAAATAACATAATTAGCTTACTTAAGAAAATCTTCAATATCGGAGAGTATATCTTCCATTGCTGGCCTCTTAATCGGATCCGAGCTACAGCATTTTGCAATTAATTCCTTGATCGGCTCAGAGTTGGGTAGTTGTATTTTGGTAAGCATCGGTCGTTCATCTATGAAAGTAATGCACTTATCAACTGAGTGTAATCGCTATTTGGTAAGGTATTCACCGTGAACTGAAGGAATCTTGCGCGACATCAACTCGCAAAAGATAATACCAAGGCTGTACACGTTGATCTTGGGAGAAGTGCACTCTTTATCTGCTAGTACCTGCATGAAAACATATTAATGTGCATTATGTGCATTATGTGCATAAAGGTATCTTAGATAACATAATAGAGAACCTCCAGTGGTGCATATGGCTTCATATATTCAGATTCGAACTTTCTCTCCAAAATTCCACCGATTTTTATGAAGAATCTCAAACCTCTAGCGAATAACATAAGTCTCTTGGTGGTATACATGTGTGGAAAGAACGAGGTAAGTTCCATGTAATGGAGGTATTGAAGACCCTAAAATTGACATGAAGTTAAGCTATTTAACTGTATAGTTATCAAATATATATATAACAAACACTGGCGGCCTGACTCATCCAGTGGAGCACATCTTTCACTGTATATTCTCCCTGCCCCTTCCCATGTACGAAACTGTGGAGAGATCCACAATCCGAATATTCCATTAGTACATAATCGTTCTGTATGCCATACACTTCAATAATATTCGGATGTCTGATGCGCATTAGTAATTTGACGTCGTCTTTCGTAAGTTTAGTCTTAGATAACGAAATTGCCACGCACTTTTCATCACGACATATTGCTTTATGGGCCTTGAAAGAACCATATTGAATTATCTGAAATTTTACATTATGTTAATTATATGTAAATCAGTTTAATGTTATCAATTTTTTACATCACGTAATTCCAAATCATCGCTCATTTTAAATAAATTGCTCAACAAAATTGTCAATCAAATGTGAATATATATATATTTATTTATAAATTGTGCGACTGCTTTCAACGAAGATCAACAGTGTACTGAACAAATATCCTCTTGGAATGCCATATTACTCATAGTGTTATATATATGTATATTATTATAATTTGTGATATACAGTGGCTCACACTTCAACTCGAACATTGTCAAAGTAATTGCCTGCCATAAGCTAATTATTCATTATTTTTCAAAAATTCCAAAAACCGATAGGTATTAACATGTATTAACCACCAATATGAATGTATGACCCTAATACACTGAGGTTTCTCCACCTGCACCGTGTCCACAATGTACCTGGTCCAAATAAGTTGCAGGCAATTATTTTTTTTCTTTGACACTGGTCGACTTGAGCTGTCTCTCACTGTATATGTTTTTTTTCTTCTTTTTTTTATCGTTTTATCATGAATAAATTACTCCCAGCAAAACAAGTCTGAAAACTATTCGTTCAGATCTGCTTTTTTGTCAATGGCATTACAAAAATATTTCATACGTTGCTTTCGTTTTGTGGGAATGACGAAATTAATATTTGTAGCTGGTGATTGTGTAATCAGTTGCTTTCAATACAAGCCGTAGACGCTTAAAGCGCCTCCACACCAGCGACCTCCAATTATTTGTTTATGTTATTAATTTAAATTCCCTCTTATTATGTATATAATCTGTCGGAGGCAGCAGCAGCCAACAATTAACCAGTAAAACATCGATTGAAAATGTAACGTAGCTTGTAACGTAATTGCGCGCCCATCCCTAATCTTTGTCTTTGCCTTCTTTTGTCAATTATCTAATTCACTCTCGATTCAGCACTCGGCAATTGTGCATTGGCAAAAGAGATACGCGCAACATACGATAGATTAAATATGTCAACCATAAAACAAGCAACAATACTGTAAACTAAACCTATACATATTAATGGAAAACTGAATAAACGCATACACCATCTAAATACAAGAAATTAAAATAAATCACACAAAATTCATAACCCAATTCGCAAACAGGTGACCGCAAAAAAGCGACTCCTCAAACACAATCTTTAACCTTTCAATAGGTTGATTAATATTAAATTAAATTGCTACATTAAAAAAAAAAAAGTTGTGTGGTTTGATGGAGCACAGAAGAAAAAAAAATGCTTGGCTGTCATGAGGACAGTGCTGCGACCAGAATTTTACATCGGCTTTCCTCCACTCCCTTGGAGATTCCAATCCTGGGTGTTTGGCGTCTTCGATCCAGATGTTAGGCGTCCGCCCTTACACAAGATACTCGCCTAGCAAGAAACCATGTGTTGGCAACAATTAGTTTTGCGAGAAATTAACATTTTTCTCACAATAATTACCTTGCCGGTACACGTCTTTGCAGCTGCGCTCAATGATTTCAATCCAATCCACTTTAAGCCGTGGATGGCTTCAAAGTATGTGGAGTTGATTTTCCCTCGTGCCCAGTTAACATATGTTAGATTTAGAATTTGAAATTGGCGGGAATTTGACGCGTCTTATTGCTCCAGGACCTCGAACAGAGCTAAGAAGCAGAAGCTTCTCTTTAGCACAGCTGTTTACAGCTGTTGACACCCGATCCCGCGGTTGATATTTTCTGTTCGCATTGTTGTGGGGGTATCAGCTGAACTTTGGCGCGAGTCCAAAATACAAATGTAATTCTTAATTTGCATTAAATGGACTATGAGGCCAATACACGTTTACAGACTTTCTAATCGTAATATTCTTAACTCTTTTCGCAGCCCCAGTAGCCTCGGCCCTAGAAATTTAAAAAGCTAGAGTCACCAAATTTTAAAAGTATGCTACTGGTAATTCCCCTAAGAGATAAGAAATTAGATGGCTACGTCCACTTCGACTCCCTAATTGAAACACCTGTTAGTGTAAATCGATTAGACCATATATCTCACACAATTTGAAAGCAACAGTCACCAAATTTTGGACCCGCCCCCAAAAACGATAAAAGCCTATATCTCCTGCAATTTAAGAACTACCAAACTATTATGGAATCCTTTTCATAATTTTTTCCAGACACGTCCACTCTCACCCCCGAAATTTTACATATTCCATATTTCCCACAATTTAAGAGCTACAGTTACAAAATTTCGAAGTAAGGTAACTAGCTAACTAGCCCGACTGCAACGGTCTCTCTTGTTTCATATTGAGAAAGCTACTTTCAGCAGCTGACTTCAGGGTATTTCCAAGTCGAGCTCTCTCGACTAGAGCAGTCTAGTTGTTTTTTTGCTGTTTGCTTTCCACATGCTGATATCAGGGTGGGCAGCTGAACAACTGGACAGCTGGACAGTCGGAACTTTTGAGCTACTTGCAGCCAAAAGTAATTCGCTTTTGTTTGGCAATTGCAAAGAATAACAAACTTTGTACAGATTACAGTGCAAATCCACAAGTCTCCATTGGATTGTGCGTGAACGACTTCCTGTTGAGCGTCGGAAAACTATAAAGAGATAAGCTAAAGTAGTAAGTAGATTTGGAGCACTTGTTCGAGAATACAAAAACTGAATTTCAATGAAGAACATTTCAATAGAAACATAAAATTATATTATTAAATTTGAAAGAAAATGAACCAAATTAGCATTTTTATTTATTTTATTCAATGGAAACAACAACAAACAAAAAAAAAAATGTAATTCTTAACTTGCATTAAATGGACTATAGGGCCATTACACGTTTACAGACTTTCTAATCGTAATATTCTTAACTCTTTTCGCATGCGAAAAGATAAGATACATGGAAGAACTCTTGAAATTACTGACTTTTACCAAAACAAAAAGCTTATCAGTACAATCAATAGTAGTACCTCAATGTATATTATACATTAAATTTTGAGTGAGCTCTCGACTATTATATACCCTGAACCCAGTTGTTAAATATATTCTAGTTTTATTGGCAAATTTCCGTTTGAAAAGTCTTGACCCTCAATGTGAGAAGGTCTTCAAGTATAGTCAAAAAAGAAGAAAACCCGATTTGGGTCGATGTTCGTATCACACACACACACACAGGAGCAGTAAAAAAATAAATATACTTGATTTGAGTATGATTAGAGAATTGGTATTCCAAATTTGATAGTCTCTAAGATCATGGTGAGTTTTAAGTCTCTAAAATTAGCGAGCTCGGCTCATATTATTCAAGAACAAAGATGCTTTATGGGGTATAATACTATAAAAGACGGACAGACAAACATGGCTATAGACTTATCAAGAATACATATACTCTTTCCTCTTTTTAATGAGTTCAGGGTATAGAATAAGAAAAAAATATTCTAGCCAAACATTTAGGCTACAAAATGGTCGACTTAAGAACCAGTTTTAAGCTGTACCATAAATTTCTAAGTGGAGCTTTTGAGATGTGAAGAGTCAGCAGCTGCAACCTGTAATGTTGCAACAAATGTAGGTGATACATTTAAAGTATTGAAAATGCCATGTGCTACGCAGATTTGTATGCAGTGTAATTCACTTACCAAAAAAAAGTGACCTACTTAATCTATGCTCTGCCATTTCTGAAGCTATCTTGATACTTAAAATCTATTCAAATCGGAGCACTACATCATCTAGCCATATATCGGCTAAAAGTTGACGTCCTCTAGCAGCATTTTTCATACCTCATACACATAACTAGTTACTAATTTTTAAAACTCACGTAAACCCCAATTCAGCCTATTATTCAAACTTGTAATTTTTGAACCCATAATTTTCTCCATACAGATTTGCCGTGCACTCTTTTCAGGGATCTATCCAATCAATTAATCAGTAATTTATTTCCTTCAGGCTAGGGCCTTGATACTTGAAACACATACTTCTCTGTGCCTGCGTCAGACAAAATGTAAAATTGTATCGATAAATATACAAGAACTTCTATTCCGAATTTGAAGTCTCCAGATATTCATAGTGTCTCAGTTCGTCATGTTGATATAGGCAGACAGACAGAGGAACAGATAATTATATTTACTGGGGTCGGAGATTGTTTCCTTCAATGCTTTCTTCATAAACTTCATGAGTAAATTATACTCTTTGGCAGAGTATAAAAGCAGGAGCATTTGCATTTAACAATTTAGAGCAATTATTTTATTCATTTTTTTCATCATTTTTCATTATTTCTTTAGGTTTAATAATATTATTATATGAGCACTGATTTATAAACAAATATTATTTGCTTCATTCTTTCATTCAGGTTTGACAATAGGTTCAGAACTCCTCGGAATATCAGAAAGTTGAATTGACCCGGCAGAGGGTCGCTTCTCCGGATCGTGATTCCAACAACTCTCAATGAGTTTTTGCAATTGCTCACATTCTGTTATAAGTTTAACATTCATTATCCGGTCGCCCTCTCTTTACGGTCACATAATACATAATTGAAATATTCCGTGCGATTTTCTAGGTGATCGAGAGGCCTTCTGCGCGACATTACCTCCCATAGAGTAATGCCAAAGCTGTAAATGTCGAATTTTTCCGTATATCTTTCTCCAGATGATAACCTGCGAGTAAATAAAACAGATTACTAATATTTTAGCTTTATGCTAATTTTTTAACTAATAGAAACCTCGGGTGCCATATAAGAAGTAGTGCCAACTTGTTCCGTATTTAGCGTCACTAATATTTCTCACCGTGCTAAAATCTCCAATCTTCAAATGTTTGAAGTTTTTGGTTAGCAGTAAATTTTGAGGTGTCAAATCGCGATGAATTATGGGATTTGGTTTTGTGGTTTTATCATGCAAGTAAGCCATACCCTATAAGTGAGAATTGGAATTAAATGACATGTTATATTTTATATTATACGAACAAACATTAGCAAGCTGAATCATCCATTCCATTCCATCTGACATTGTGTAGGGAAGTTGTTGCTCTCCATGCAAGTAGTCATGGAGCGATCCATTCTCTGCATATTCCATGAGTAAATAAAGAGATTTCGAATCTGAGGAGGTACCATATAGTCTCACAATATTCTCGTGGGCAACAGATGCAAGCATCTTGACCTCCTTGTTAAATGATTCAAGGTCACTTGATTCATTGGGGTGTCGTCTAATTTCTTTTACAGCAATATTCATTTTATAACAACGAGCTTTGTAAACAAAGCCGAAGGCGCCTTTCCCAATACGCTGCAAGGTTGAAATTAAATTATCTCCAAATTAATTTATTTTGTTACTTAATACCTGACCAAATATGATATCCTTCAGTGGGCACGTTTTTCTATGAATAATTAGAATAAAATCAAATGAAATGAATGGAAAGAAATTAATTATCAAATGACTAAATAATATATGATTTCAATTCACGTCTGTTGTTACATTGAAAACTTACCCAGATCTTACTAGATTCAATCTTTCTTCTCTAAGTTGTTTCCCCTGTAGCAGAAAACATTATCAGTAAGAACAGATATGCATAAGTATATGAATATTACCTTTTTCCCATTTTCCTCATATGGTCTTATTACTCAATCAAATATGCTTGATTCAGATCTCCTGCAATCAAATAAAGAATACAAATTCAATTATCTTTTAACTTTACTTGTTGAAATTCAAATCAAGCTTACTTGAGTATTTCTGTAAGATAAGAGGCAGCATTTTCCATTGGTATATTTTGCCTCGACCGCATACAATATTTAATTATATTTCGTATTCCAAACGTGTCTTCTAAATTATGAATTGACTGATATGATTTAATGAATGAATCCATTGAAAAATCGACTATCCGGCGGGACATCACCTCGCATAGAATTAAACCTAGGCAGAAATTATTTCAAAAATGGTTATTCCAACAAAAAGCAATTAAATCGCTTTTTTCTTTTTCTTTTTCTTCTTCATCATCATCTTCTTCTTCATCTGATTCTTCTTCTTCTCTGAACACAGCTGACCTCTTGACCTCTACAGCGAATGCCTTATAAGCAAATGGCAGTTCGTGAGCAATTCCAAAATCGCTTATTTTCAAAATTTGGTAATTTTCAGTTAGGAGTAGGCTGCATGGCGTTAAACAATTATGAAAAATAGGTTTTGGTTTCATCCTCTGCAAGTAGGCTAAGCCCTAAAAGGAATTTCAAATAAAATCATTGTTAAATAAATATTCATGCATATTGATGCAACTGCCTTCGACCAAACCTTAGCACACTGGATCATCCAACTGAATCCACGCCTCACTGTATACTCAAAATTCTCTTCTCCGTGCAAGTAGTTGTCAAGGGTTGTACACTCTGGATAATTCATTAGTATAAATGCATTATTTTCATCAATTGCAATTCCATATAGCTCCACGATATTCTCGTGACGAACGCGGGAAAGTGCTTTAATGTTCTCTACGTCGTCGTCGGTGTTGAATTCCCCTGAAAACATTGCGCATTTCTTTACTGCGATATCTTTGTTACACCAGTTAGCTTTGTAGATATCTCCGAAGGCACCTTGTCCAACACTTTCCTGGTGGGTAAAAATTAATGTTTTAAAGTAAAATATGTTTCATTGCATCTAACCTCTAAAAGTTGAATATCCGCGGGGTCTACTTCATGTTCAAACAACCTGCGAAATAATTAAAGATTTAATTAATTTATATTAAGCAACAGAAAGATTTATAGAGAACTTATTACTAAATACAATTTAGAATTAAAACATATTTTCCATTTTCAACTTACTCAGGCATATTAAGCTGTTTGAATAGTTCCAAAACTGTAGGACGTTTTTCTGGGTCTTTATCCCAGCATTTTTCAATTATGCCCTCTATGTACTTAAACTCTGATTGAATTATATCACTCAGAGGCGGACGTTTGCCTGAAAAATTCAAAGATATTGTACTCTGTATTGGTTATGTTCTAACTTTCATACCATTTACGATTTTTTCTACATCGGTGAACTGAAATGGTTTTTCGAATTGAGAGAAGGGCTTCTTGAGAGACATCACCTCCCAAAATACGATCCCAAAGCTATATACGTAGCTCTCTTTTGTATACTCTCCTCCCTTCAAAACCTGCTCAGGAATTAAATTTGTTATATAAAAGAGCCTTATTGAATGGAAGCACAAACCTCTGGTGCTACATAGGCGTTATCTTGATGGGTTATGAGATATTCCCTATCTCGCGGAAAGCAATAATCACTGATTTTCAGGAGACTGCACTCATTGAACAGCAACATATTTTGAGAATTTAAATTGCGATGTATAATTGGGAAGGGCTTCATTTGCGATAAAAGGGAATCTATAACTGTGTAACTTCGCTGTTCCTCACCATGCAAGTAGTTGTAGAGGGATCCACAATTAGAATATTCCATGACTAAATGTGCGATTTCCTTAATATAACAAATCCCAGATAGTGCCACAACATTCTCATGGCGAGTGTGTGAGAGTCGTTCGATCTCTGTTTTATGTTTTGGCTTTATTTCGTTTTTGAAAAGTTGTTTATATTCTTTCAACCCCATCTTCAAGCCGCGCCAATCAGCTCTGTAGACAATGCCAAATTGACTTTTACCAACAATCTGCAGGAAATAAATTTTGGTTAGCAAAATATAAACGAATTTTACAGAATATTACATTTAAATTATTTATGCCCGCAAGATCCAAGTCACTGAAAAACAATAGATATTCAATTATTAATTAATATTGATTTTATGAAGGATTTTTTAGTAATTGCATATCTATGTTACTCATCAATATATCATATAATAATCTTCCTAAGCCATTCCATTCATGTCGATTGGCCGGTTCCTCATGCCAACAATCATTAAGAAATGGTTTTATTTCATCTGAGTACAGTTCAGGAATATCTTTAATAGGCGGACGTTCACCTGCAAGAGTCAAAATGATATAATCTTTTCTGAGGAATATCATCTTTCGTTATCGTACCTCCATCGACTGCTTCCTTAATTTTGCATTGATTTCGATAGTTGTAGAAAGGCTTCTTGCGTGCCAGCACCTCCCACAAGATAATACCAAAGCTGTATACGACGCTCCGAGCAGTGTACTCTCCTTTCTTGATCACCTATGAATAAATTAACTACATATTTACTGCACAAATTTGTTTGCAGATATACAAACCTCCGGTGCTATGTAGGACTTATCTAAATTGTTTTTCAATACATTCATGTCCTCGAATGCGAGACAAATATTACATAATTTCAATTTATTACCAGTAACTATCATATTCTTCGACTTCAAATTGCAAAGGAAACGCGGATCTAGCTTTTTCTCACATAGAATGTATTCAATTGCCTACAAATAAAAATAGTAATCGTAATCACAATCTGTAAGTTATTAGGGGATATAAATGTGTATATATTCTGTTATAGAAAATACCTTAGCAGCAGAAGACATCCAATTGTATACCTCATGGAAAGAAATGGATTGCCTGTTATTGTGAACACGGTCGAACAGGGACTCATAATCCAAGTATTCCATAAGTAAATAAGTAGATTCTTGATCCATTGCGATCCCAAATATGGACACAACTTCTACTTCATCTGACAAACACCTTAGCTCCCTGATTTGATGTATGATGTTTTCATTGATGTGTTTCAATCTTTTTACAGCAATAGTCAAATCATCCCAAGTCGCCTTGTGCGTAACGCCAAAGTGGCCCTTGCCAATTTCCTATAAGATGTAGAATTCGGAGTATAAATAAGATATACTTGAATATATTATATATATTACTACCTCGCCCACTTCAATTGCTGCAATGTCATAGACTGATCCTGTATTAGCACCTAAGGCTTGATTAATTGATATTAAACCATCGGAACTTCTGCAATTATATAAATCATTAAACAAATGTTATGCTTGAATAGTAAATTTAATAATTAGCTTACTCAATAAAATCGTGGATATCGAAGTGTACCTCTTCCATTGCTGGTCTCGTGAACGGATCCGAGTTAGTAGTTATTAGTTATATATCTGTCTTAGCCTTTGCTGTGATTAGATGTGTTTTTGCTGTGCTCCGTTCAGTTAGTGCTTGGTATTACATTTTGTCACGTACATTTAATTTGAATTAACTAATAACAAAACTGCGTTATTCTTGTGATTCATTAATAATTTTTGGGTGCTTTGTCGGTAATTTCTTCCTATAATTCACTTAAATTATTAGCTTTGCAATCATAAAGTGCGCGCCTAACAGCTGTGTTTTGTTTTTGTTTTGGTGCTCTCGCTCTCTTTGTTCAAATTGCATGCAAGTTTCGTTTTGCTTTGTTATAGCGGTTTTTGTGTGTATTTTTTTACTCTTGCTCTCTCTACTGTCGTGTGCTCTCACAACGCTGTATTACTCTCACTATACTTTCGTGCTCTCCTAACTGTGTTTGCATGTGTTGTTGTTTTCGGTGGTTTTAAGTTTTTGTCGGTACTCTTACAGCGCCAAATATTGTTGTTGCTGTGTGTTGTTTGGTTCTCGTATTTTTCTCTGTGCTGTGCCTTTGATATAGTTCTCTTTTCTTTTAGGGTATATATATTTTTATATTCACTATGTCTGCGTGCTATTTAAAAAGCTGCAAATGCCAAGACCCAAAGGCGGATTTCATCTGTTGCTGGTTGTGTGACAACGTGGTGCATGCTAAGTGTGCTGGTTTCACGCAACGGGTAAAAGATTTAATTGGCAATAAGTCGGGTCTAAAGTGGTGTTGCGAGCGATGCCGCGAGACAGAGTTAGATATTCTGGGCTTTATGAGGCAAACTAGACGGGGTTTTAACAATCTCCGTCTAGCTTTTAGAAAGCTCAGTGCCGATTTTGAGGATATGGAGAGCCAATTTAATAGTGTAAAACTGTTGAATGAGTCTCTTCAGCAGAAGCAATCATCCGAGCCCGAGTTGCACCGGGAACCAGGCTTATTGGCCCCGGCTCTGTTAGTGACCCCTGCACCGTTGACACCCACTGTTGATAATGGTCAGCGGTTGATGCAGTTTTCTCCTGCACCTGCTTTAGTCAGCAGTGGTGCCCCAATCGTGTCTCAGGCCACAGTGCCCGTTCCTATTTCCCCACCTCTTTCTAGCAGTGTTCCTAGAACTCTTGCCGCGGTGGAACCAAGAAAACAAATTTTTATTTCGCGTCTTGCCCCCGAGATATCCGTGGAAGACGTCCAAGCCTACATACAGGGTAAAGTGTCTTTCACGGGAATATCTATTGAAAAATTTGTATTTAATTATGAAAGGGTAATCTCCTCATTTAAGATAAGTGTTTCGGCGGAAATATTCGGCACAATTTGTTGTGCTAATTTCTGGCCGAAGGGCTTGGTTATAAAGGAGTTTACAAACAAAAAACGTGTTCGGCAACCTATTTCATTGCCTCAAAATTCTTCTGGTGCTTCGCCTCCTAATGTCGCACCAAAAAACTAAAATCCTCTCTTTCTCTAGCATATCAGAATGTTAGAGGTCTTAATACTAAACTTTCTAAGCTATTTGTTGACAGTCTTTCTTTTGATTTTGATATTCTGGTATTCACTGAAACATGGTTAAAACCTGATATCTCAAATCATTCTTTATTTTCAAATAAATACACTCCATATAGATGTGATCGAGTATCACGTGGTGGTGGTTGTCTGATTGCCGTTGATTCCGATCTTGCATCAGATTATTTCTTACCTCCTTTTGTTTTAGACATTGAATTTATAAGTATTAAAATTCAGTTTAATACTTTTTCATTGTTTATAACTTGTTCTTATATTCCACCTCATTCAGATGTCTCAATATATCTGAACCATCTATCCGCTAACCAATATATTTCCTCTATGCTTTCGGATAGAGACTATTTGATTGTTTGTGGTGACTTTAATCTTCCAGAAATTATATGGTCCGCTCCATCAAATGCTTTGGTGCCACTTAGTTCAAATGAGTTTATCGATGGGTTTCATGAGTTGTCACTGTCTCAAATTAACCATATTCGAAACTGTAATGACCGTTTACTGGATTTAATTTTTGTATCGGATCCTTCGTGTAGTTTTATCTCTCGTTGTGATCCACTTGTTAATCCCGAAGATCCTTATCATCCTACGCTCGATGTGATTATAGAGCTTCCTACTCTTGTACCTCTTGTAGCATAGACTTAACCAATTGTTATTAGACACTGATTGGGCAGAACTACACTCCTGTTCTAGTCTGGACAATGCAGTCTCAATATTTTATACTACCATTGACTCTCATTTGGATGCTTGTGTTCCCCGTTCGAATCCAGGGAAGGCTAATAGGCCTCCCTGGTTTTCGCGGGAGTTAGATAGGTTGAAAAATGTGAAGTCAAGGTATTATAAGAAGTTTAAGAGAACAAGTAATCCTTTTGATTACTCTCGATATTTAGTTGCTAGAGCAACTTTTATTACACATAACTCACGTTGTTATCAAAGTTACCTTCTTCGTTGTAGGCTGCAATTTGCACAAGATCCTAAGCAGTTCTACAACTTTGTGAACATGAAACGCAAATCGTCTTCTTTACCTAATTACGTTTTCTTTGAAGATAGGAAAGCAAAAGATGATCAGGATGCAGCAGATCTGTTTGCTGATTATTTTCAATCCACTTATTCCTCAACTAACTTCTCACAAAATGTGCCATATCCTTACCATGTTCAAAGGGCTAATCGCATTTTTGTTCCTGTGATCACTTTTGAGTCACTTCTTGACGTCCTACACTCTATCAAGCCTGGATATTCGCCTGGGCCTGATGGAGTTCCGGGATGTGTACTTAGGTACTGTTCCGAGGCCATTTGCCAACCTTTACTTAAATTATTTACCTTGTCTGTTGAAACTTGTTGTTTTCCTGATATTTGGAAGGAATCCTTTATTATTCCTCTCCATAAAAATGGCCCAAAGTCTGATGTAAAAAACTATAGGGGTATTTCCAAATTGTCCGCAATACCTAAGGCATTTGAAAAAATGTTGACGACTCAACTGCAACACTTATGTAGCTCTATTATTTCACCATTCCAGCATGGTTTTATGAAATGTAGGTCTACTACCACTAACATTCTTGAATTTACTTCCCTTTTTATCAAAGGATTTCAGAATAAAATGCAAACGGATGTCGTTTACACAGACTTCAGTAAGGCCTTTGACTCTGTTAACCATTCTCTCCTTCTTCGCAAACTAGACCTTATAGGACTTCCAACTAACTTTCTGACTTGGATTTCGGAGTATCTGAGTAACAGAACTCAAAAAATTGTTTTCAAATCTGTGCTCTCTAAACCTATCCTAGTCACCTCTGGTGTACCCCAGGGTAGTCACCTTGGTCCAGTGCTTTTTAACTTATTTATTAATGACCTTCCTTCTGTTATTTTGTACTCTAACATACTAATGTATGCTGATGATGTCAAGTTGTGCCTGGCATATAATGATATGTCCTCTCATTGTTTATTGCAGGCGGACTTATTTTCCTTTTTGTCTTGGTGCAAAATGAATCTGCTTAACCTGAACTGCTCTAAGTGTAAGGTCATGTCATTTTATCGTATCACTCCCCATGTTGTTAGTTACACTCTCGATGGGGTGCCACTTGATACACTGAATGAAGTAAAGGATTTAGGTTTACTTCTTGATCACAGGTTAAAGTTCGATAACCATATTAAATTGACTGTCAACAAAGCTTTTCAAGTTCTTGGTTTTATAAAGCGTTGGTCTAAGGAATTTGATGACCCTTATACGACCAAGATACTTTTCACTTCCCTAGTACGTCCAATTCTGGAATATGGATCTTGTGTGTGGTCTCCACAGTATCATATTCATCAAAGTAGATTGGAATCCTTACAGAAGAGCTTCTTACTCTTTGCTCTTCGCCGCTTTGACTGGGGTGTTCTTCCTCCATACCCCAATAGGCTCCTGCTTCTTAACCTTCCCTCCCTAACTAACCGTCGTGTTATGCTAGGAGTTATGTTTGTAGTTAAATTAATCAAAGGAGAAATCGATTCAGCTGCGTTGTTGAGCCAAATAAACTTTTCTGTTCCCTTTAGACCTTCTCGCAATTTCTTTCCACTTTCCCTTAATCGCTGTACTACTAATTATTCCTTGCATGAACCGTTTCGAGTACTCTGTAATGATTATAACAAATTATCCTATATAATCAATTCAGAGTCCTCCATTTCTATAATTAAAAACTCTATTTTAAATGCCCTATCTCGGGAATAACCTTTTTGCATGCACTGGTGGCGGACTAATTCTTACTAACTCTTTCAAATTATTTTTGGTCTAATTGGGTTTTTCTGGGTTTTCCCCAATTCATGCAACAAATGTTGGACCAATTTGCTTTTAAATACCCCCAGAAATAATAATTTTAATCTTTTTAATCTTCATTATTTTAAATATATTTATAATTTTTATATTATTTAAATTAAATTAAATTAAATTCTTTAAGCTTTCTGTATTTTTGGTGTCGACTGACTTTTAGTCGACAATAAATAAATAAATAAATAAATAAATAAATAAATATTTTACCATTGACGTACTATATTTTTACATAAAGGAAGGGGTATAGAAGGACACAAAGCATAGACATGAAAAGGAAGAAGATAAAAAGCAATAGAGGGATCAAATAACCCGAATTATAGGAACATCCTTTCTTTTTTCTCTTTGTGGTGCTACCGTGTTGGTGCACTCGCCCACCCTACCATGATTCTGCGGGCCTTTGCAAGAAACAGAATCCCTTGGGAAACCCTACGGCAGCTATCCTACCTCCATCAGGAGTTGCATGTCATCCACACAATGAAAGATATCAATGACTGATAATATATAGATATAAAGAAAAAAGACGGAAGCGGGGGTTATAGCTTATACACATGTTTGTTCCGAATCATGAACAATATTGGCAATATAATTGACAAAAATGCCGGTTGATCAGCGCGGTTGTTTTCCTGCACTGTCATGCACTAGTGACATGCATCATCAGTTCAACTGGGCCATGCCAATATTCCAACGGTTGAGCACTGTCTGTTCCGATTCGCTTACACAACTTCAGTCTAAAATCAAATCGATATGCAAACATCCATAAGTTGTTTAAGGCTTATAATAAAAAAAAAATATTAATAAAAGTTAACCCACAAAAAATGATTTGTTCGCTTTCCAAGGGTAATGCTGGGTTTCTATCCTCCTAAGGGCCAGAATTCTTATAAGTATTATTGTAAGGTTATATACATCTTAGTAATAATACGACTAAAAGATGATCCCATACTATTTATCTATAATTCATAATTACTATAAGTATTTCATATTACTATCATGCAAAAATATACAGTGTGGCTAATATTTTAAGAGCCCAGTGAATAATTGCTCAGGTTTAAAGAGTGACTTGAAACATTTTTTTGTACTCACATTATACCGTACTCAATTTAAGTGTTAGTGTTATTTAATTGATCTTTCCGAGCTGCACACGCGTATGTCTCTCTTTATGTATAGCGCAAGATTAAGCATCGCATAACGGAAGATTATGCATGCAGAATTTCACATATGTGTTATATGCTCGGGTTTCACAATACTATAAAACTGTAATTAAAGATTGTGAGGAGCCATATAGCCTCTGCAAATAAATATATATAACATATACATTTATGCTATATGCGCCCCTCACAGTAACTGTATATCAGACCAAAATCCGGGCCTGATTGCAGTTGCGGCGAATTCGCTCTCTTTCGCCCTCTCTCTTTCGTACGCAGGTTGTCAGCCATATGAGCGTGTCTGACACACATGTCGATCAGGACATTTGCCGTTATAGTGTGAGGCGAGCGCGACATCTCCATCCATACTCACACTAACGGCTGACATTGGCTGGCGCAAAAGGCAGTGGAAAATTACCAAAGATCACGCCACAGAGAGACGATCACGTGATCTTTGGTACAGTCCCCTATAAAAAGGGCGTCGCAGCACAGGCGGGAAAGGGAGTTCAATCAAGTCAAGAGGACCCCGTACAGTACAATCACGAGAAGTGCGACACCCATGAACCAAGTCTACGCCGGAGCCACGGACAAACGCGAGACGAATATAAGCCAGTGAAACAATATAAGAGCGAACGTGTGTGTCAAACAGGACGATACACAAACAAGGAGCATCGAAGTACTCGACGCTGCCAGGCCGAAGTACAACGCAGGACATTGAGGTCCTGAAATCTGGTGAGAAATGTAAATCCTTTGCCACGCGCGACAAAAGGCTGCGACGCACGCCTATAAAAAAGGGCGTCGCTACACGGGCGAAAAGCCAGTTGAATTAAAGTGAAGAAGCTATGAACAAAATCTACGCGAGAGCAGCGGAAGAACATAAACGGCAACAAGATAAACATAAAGTGAATGCAATGCCATTCGGACTCTTCGGCACCAGCTTCGTTCCAAAGAGCCCTCGATCGCGTGATTGGACCTGAAATTATGCCACATGCATTCGCATATTTGAAAACACGCGAGGAACACATGTACAACTTGAGAGAAATCTTTCGACGGCGAAGAACAGCGAATTTGAGGATCAACGTGGAGAAGCGCGATTTCTTCAAACAGGAGCTGAAATATCTCGGTCATCAGGTCGCTGAAGAAGAAATCAGCACTGACCCAGAGAAAATAGCTGCAATCGTCGAACTGAAGCCATCTGGAAACGTCGAGGAACTACGGCAATACTTGGGAGTGGCATCTTGGTATAGGCGTTTCGTAACGGATTTCGCCACAACCGTACATCCGATAAACGCACTTTTAAAAAGGGCACAAAATGGGAATGGAATTGCGAGATGGGCACTGGAGCTGCAACAATTTCATTTTGACATCAAATACAAGAAATGGATCCTGATTGTTGTTGCAGATGCCCTATCCCGACAGCCCCTGAAGGATACATGCCGCAGAGTCTCAACGGTGGAAGACGCGAAGGACCAAGCGAATAAAAACTGCCACTGGATCCAAAAGATGCGAACGGCCATAACCAAAAATCCCAGAAAGTTTCCAGATTACATGGAAGAGTCTGGAAACCAAAATTAAAAAGGGGGAGGGAAGATAAGTGTGACTCTAAATAAACAAAATTAGACTCACACTTATACACCTGAATATATATATATATATATATATATAGTGACATATCCAGATCACGCCGATCTCTCATGTCTACACATACAGCAAACGCAACAGCACGCGCAACAATTAAAATGCCACATCAGCATAAAAGTATAAGCATAAACAAATCTCACTGCAACCACATCAGTATAAGCATAAACAAATCTAACAGAGCCAGCGCACAAAAAGCACAGATCAGTATAAGCGTAAACAAATCCAACTGAGCCAGCGCACAAGAGTGAAAACGCTGTCTCAGCATAAACATATCCGTCAACGCATTTCATAAGAGCAATGCCGTCTCAGCGCATTTTCTAAACGTAAACAATATCCTAAGACGAAAGACGCAAATGCGAGCTTTCATTATAGAAAAAACCATAAGCTAGATTCAGAGTTATTTTGTACACAGATCTAATAAGACATAGATTCGTTTTGTATGACGTGCGTTTGGTGGAATAAATCAATAATAAATTGTTTAAGAAAAATATAACAATAATAAATTGTTTAACTTTATAATTTTGTGTTAATAAGAAATACACCAACAATAAATTGTATAACTTTATATTTTGTGTTAAATAAAAATATAATAACAATAATCAATTATCTAGTTTTATTTGATGCTGTCGGAATACTCTCACATCAAAAACGTAATTATATATATATAACATAAAATAAAAGCCCAAAAGGAAAAGTGAGAATAAAAAAAAAAACAGAACCATACACATAATAACAATAATATACATAATAAAATAATAAATATAAACATTAACATAAACTGGAGCCGAAAGCGTTTCGCTCGCAATAATGAGAGCGCAAGCTCAGCGACCGCCGAAAAACGTTTCGCTCGTCGCTTAGACGAAACGGGCAACAACAACGCTGGCAACTGATAAGAGCGCAAGCACAATAAAACGTTGAGGGGCCGCTCAAAACTTAGCGCAGCCACACGCTGGCGCACTAAAAGGGCAACAAAACCTTTGCCCAGGCGCCGTTAGTTAGTCACGCACACTAGTGGAAGTGCATATGCAAGGCCATACGTGCAATAGCAATGCTTGTACTAGTGTAGAGGCATGAGCAAAACCCAAAAAAAATGACTAACAACAATTGCACTGGTGCGGGTGCGTGAGCAACTAAACCACACACCAATGGTTAGTCACAAACACTCGTACAGGTGCATGTACGCAGTACGCCGTTTGGTTAGCCACGCACACTAGAGAAGATGTGTGCGCCGGCAAATAGAGCGACGAAGAGATGGACGTCGAGGGCGGCGGAGAGACGTTGGATGGCCCCAACACCGCGGTCGCAGAGGATGTGCCACCACAACCGTCGCCGTTGGATAGTATAAGTCTTCCACTGCCGAAGAAAGGGGGTAGTGTGAGGAGGAGCCATAATATAGCCCTGGCAAATAAATATACATATATGCGGAGTGCCTGGAGCAGACTCTCGCGAACAGGAGCACTCTTCAAAGCTGACCAAGGGCTTCAGTGAACTGCTGTAATAATCGAAGTGGCATCTACAGTGCAGACAATAAGTGCAATTGTACATTTGAACAGTGAAGACCAAATAAAACCATTGTTAAATATATAAAAATCTATTTGTTATTAATTATCGCATCGCAAACAAATATAAATTTGCAAATATGCTGGTGTGTATGCGTGGATATAATTAGCGATTAGCTTATTACAGGCATCTCTGCCGGGAACAGGGGTGAGGCAAAGGCGATACGTATGCAACGAGGCTTACGCACATGCTGAGTACAGTGGAAATTCGCCTCTGACGGTTCAACTAAATGCAATATTAATTCCACATTAATTGCACACTGATTGCCCATTCTAAAAAAAACATTTAGTTAAACTAATGTCTCCTTTTGGAATGGTTATTAATGAATCTACTTATTTATTTATTTTTTTTTAATTACCATTAATTAATTAGAGAATAGGCAATGATGGTGACCGAAAAAAGACAAATTGTTTGGTTGGCCACGGTGTTGCTATAAATTTAATGAAACATGTTAACTTACAGCAGTTGTAGGTGTTTTCTCCTATTTCCACTATTAATTATTTTATTTTTAAGTATCCACTTTTATAATTTTTTTTTTTACGATTGCACCGCGCGCAACTTGTTTGCTCGAGGCCTTTCAAAAGAAAAAGAATCTGTGTGGGTCCAGCGAACATAAGTACTCACGTTTTTCCAAAAATCCACTTTGCCCTCGTCTATCAACAACTTTTGGTTTTTTTTTGTACTTATTACTTTTGAAAAGCTTAAACCAATCGCTCATAGATGGCGCTAGGTGCGAAAAGCAACAAATTATTGCCCATTTTTAGGAGGAAACAGATATATATTATAAGCTCGACAAGCTAACTATTACACATTTTGCAATTAATTCCTTGATCGGCTCAGAGTTGGGTAGTTGTATTTCGCTAAGCATCGGTCGTTCATCTATGAAAGTAATGCACTTAACAACTGAGTGTAATCGCTATTTGGTAAGGTATTCACCGTGAACTGCAGGAATCTTTCGCGACATCAACTCCCAAAAGATAATAACACGAAGATAAGCTATTTAATTGTATAGGTATCAAATATATATAAGTTAAGAACAATTATTCCTAAATCACCAATATGCCCAAACTCACTGTAAATACCCTAACTCACTGCAA
>JAWNMQ010000551.1:0-22415 GCA_035043855.1 Drosophila percnosoma
ACTATACGCAGTTTGAAATTTTTCTAATTGCTTAAATTGCACACATATTCAAAAAGCGCAATGCGTAAACTGAATGTGTGTGTGTGTGTGTGTTTGTATGTGGGAGTGTAACTAATATTCGTAATGTATTTTTGTATGAAACTTTGGGGAATAGCGAGTATTGTTGAAATTGTCACGCCTACAATTTATAAGCGAAACTGCGTACATAAATCTGAGTCGAATTGCTTTCATTTTTCGAATGGACACAATGACTCTATTTAAAAAAAAACTCGATTTGCCGCATCTTACTTTAAAATGTTTGCTCTGAAGTCTACCTGGTGATGTTGGAATTTCACTGAAGCTTTAAATACAAATTCCAAAGGGAAATGCACTGAGGAAAAAGTGGAAGTGTTCAAGTATGAAAATGTGAGATGCTGATAGCTGGCTCATGCAACGCACTCAAAATTAGTCACTTGAGCTGGCGGGTGCGTTCGATAAGAGACCGATGCGGTCGCCTTACGAACACCTGCAAAATGTATTTCTATATATGTATTTAGATTTAGGAATTGTATATAAAGAAAGGGCCTGATCTTCAGAGCAGGCAGTTTGAAACTAGTCGTCGACTCCGCGTGTGTAATCTTCTTTCGACAGGGAGGCTATTTAAGTGTGTACGAATTATATATATAATTACGTTTTTGATGTGAGAGTATTCCGACAGCATCAAATAAAACTAGATAATTGATTATTGTTATTATATTTTTATTTAACACAAAATATAAAGTTAAACAATTTATTATTGTTATATTTTTCTTAAACAATTTATTATTGATTTATTCCACCAAACGCACGTCATACAAAACGAATCTATGTCTTATTAGATCTGTGTACAAAATAACTCTGAATCTAGCTTATGGTTTTTTCTATAATGAAAGCTCGCATTTGCGTCTTTCGTTTTAGGATATTGTTTACGTTTAGAAAATGCGCTGAGACGGCATTGCTCTTATGAAATGCGTTGACGGATGTGTTTATGCTGAGACAGCGTTTTAACTCTTGTGCGCTGGCTCAGTTGGATTTGTTTATGTTTATGCTGATGTGGTTGCAGTGATTGTGGACATGAGAGATCTGCGTGATCTGGATATGTCACTATATAACTAATTATATACCATATATCATGTCTTGTCTTAGCCTTTGCTGTGATTAAATGTGTTTTTGCTGTGCTCCGTCCAGTTAGTGCTTGTTATTACATTTTAACACGTACATTTAATTTAATTAACATATATCATAACTGTGCGTTATTTTTCTTGTGATTCTTTGGTAATTTGGGTGTTTTGTCGGTAATTTTTGCTACAATTCACATAAAATTGTTATTTTTGCAACATTTGGTTAACAGCTGTGTTTTGTTTTTGTTTTGGTGCTCTCGCTCTCATTGTTTCGCATTGCATGCTAGATCGCTTTGCTTTGTTGTTGTTATAGCGGTTTATGTGTGCGCTTTATTACTCTTACTCTCTCTACTGTCGTGTGCTCTCACAACGCTTTACTACTCTCTCTCTCTCTACTTTCGTGTGCTCTCATAACTATGTTTGCACGTGTTGTTGTTTCAGTGGTTCAAAGTTTTGTCTATTTTCGTAGGTATTCTTACAGCGCCAAGTCTTGGTGTTGTTGTATCTATTTCATCTCTTGTGCGCTGTTTGTTTTCTTATTTTCTCTGTGCTGTGCCGAATCTTTGTATAGTTTTCTCTTCTTTTCGGGCATATCTATTTCTAAATTCATTATGTCTGCGTGCTACCTAAAAAGCTGCAAGTGCCAGGCTGACCCAAAGGCTGATTTCATCTGTTGTTGGTTGTGTGATAACATGGTGCACGTTAAATGTGCTGGTTTCACGCAACGGGTAAGAGATTTAATCGGCAATAAGTCGGGTTTAAAGACGGGGCTTTCACAATCTCCGTCTAGCTTTTAGTGCTGATTTTGATGCTATGGAAGGTCAATTTAATAGTGTAAAACTGTTGAATGAGTCTCTTAAGCAGATGCAATCGGCCGAGCCTGCTTTGCCTCGTGAACCAGGTGTATTGGCCCCGGCTCTGTTGGTGACCCCTGCACCGCTCACACCCACTGTTGATAATGGTCAGCAGGTGAAGCAGCTTAATTCTCCTGCTCCACCTGCAATCAACAGTGGTGCCCCAATTGTGTCACAGGCCACTGTGCCCGTGGTTGCACCTAGAAAGTACATTTTTATTTCGCGTCTTGCCCCTGAGATATTTGCGGATGACGTTCAAGCCTACATACAGGGTAAAGTGTCATCTACGGGAACATCGATTGAAAAATTTGTATTTAATTATGATAGAGAAATTTCCTCTTTTAAAATAAGTGTTTTGGCTGAAGTATTCGGCACAATTTGCTGTGCTAATTTCTGGCTGAATGGCTTAGTTATAAAGGAGTTTACAAACAAAAAACGTGTTCGGCAACCTATTGCATTTCCTCAGAATTCTTCTGGTGCTCCGTCTTCTAATGTTGTACCAGAAAACTAAAATCCTCTCTTTCTCTAGCATATCAGAATGTTAGAGGTCTTAACACTAATCTTTCTAAGCATTTTGCATGCACAGGTGGCGGACTAATTCTTACTAACTCTTACAAATTATGTTTGGTCTAATTGGGTTTTAGCTGGGTTTTCCACAATTCATGAAACAAATGTTGGACCAATTTGCTTTTAAATACCCCCGGAAATCATTTCAATCATTTTAATCATTTTAATCTTTCTTATTTTTAAATATATTTATAATTTTTATATTTTAAATTAAATTAAATTTAATTTTTTCAGCTTTTGTATATTTTGTGTCGACTGACTTTTAGTTGACAATAATTAAATAAATATAAAATCAAATAATATAGTGTATTGAAAGAAAGAAAAATATATATAGCAAAGTTAAACAGCACCGCAGTTAGAAGCGCAGAAGTACATCGAAATAAAAGAAGAAACAGTGTTAATAGGTTTAAGAGCTAAATTGTTTGTGTGTTCTCAAGCCAATTCAGTTCTCTGTGTGTGACTAAACACCGTGGACAAGGTTCACGAAGTGGAAAGCATATATGTAATATAAAAATACATTTCCATCTAAAATTCCATTTCAATATAACATTAATAAACAATAAAACGAGCCCCTTAATACACAGAATTAAATAATAAAAACACACAACAATTTAACAACAACAACACCGTTTACGAGGAGGCCTTCATCGTGAAGTAATTTGGGTGAGTGATTGTGTTGTTTGTCCCACTGTAAAGGCCAGCGCAGGCTGGGGAGAGAGAGAGTGAGAGAGACAACAAAATTGAGAGCGAATAAAATGTTAGTCCTCTGAAATCAAAATAGACATCACATAAAACTAGCCCAAAATTTATTATTAAATTTACAAAACTTATATTTTGCTTGCTATATTTGATGCATATGATGAAATTTTGTGTTATTTCTTAATTGGCCATGTTATAAGACGAAAATCGCAATTTGTGGTATCGAAGTGTTAGCGCCTTCCTGATTTCATCGCACTTACATTTATCTTAGACAAGTAACAAACTTAAAATCAAATGATGTATTTCAGCAATCTTTCACTTCTAATTGGCCAAGGATGTTGTGGTTGGCAGTGGACCAAAGTGGCATTCACTTGTTGGAGCACCGTTCACGCAATAGTTTATGTTCGCATGAGTACGAATCATTGATATCATTCTCGGCGAATATGAGCTCGCTAATGATATTTACTGGCTCGGAAAAGAAACAATCTAAAGTGGTCTTAAGCACTTCCCAGGTAATTATGAACAAATATTATATTATTACTTGTCCTTTGTATATAAGCACACTTTCAAATGTTTCTATCCTACATTTTACATTGGCAACTTGTTTTGCTAGATCCACAAACTTTTTTTTTATAAATATTAGCTTATTTTTTAAGTTATTTGTTAATAATTAAAAATATACCTTTTTTTCCCAATTAAATTAATTATATTAATATTTAAAAATATAAACGTACCTTATTTGAAAATAATAGCACAAGATTATTTTATTATTATTTGCTTATTTGTAATTAAATGCTTGAAGCACACTTAGCTCTTCAAGATAAGATCAGCTATAGATCTCAAAAGATCTGTTCTAGTTAAAAATAAATTCAATAAATGCCACAAAACGAGTTGGTGCAAGTGGATCACTACATTCAAAAAAAATGTTGCCCTAAGATGAAAATTTATCTTAAATAAAATATTTTTATGTACATCATAAACACCAAACCCAAAAATATAATAACCTATTTTGATCTGTAATTGTAACATTCAAAATATAAACAGCAATTAACATATTAATCTTCCATCAAAATTGAACATGTTAGCCAAAAGCACCGAGTTATTCTTATAGCCTTGATATTTTTCACATTTAACAAAAATTATTAATATAATTAAATTATTACATTTTTTTCTTTCAGGCTTTTCAGATAGCAACGCTTATCGAGGAGTACTCCGAAGTAGTTAGTAAGAAGATGATCCCATAATTAAAAATAGCTACAATTCAAATATGAACCGTATTTCCATCTTAAAGCCAAACGTTTAATATTATGAATCATTATTAAATAATAAAAAACTGATATTGTTTGGCCAACTTGGTAAAATTGAAAAAAAGTTTCCTTTTTATAAAATATAATTGGAATGATTGATGAAAAATAGAATAATAAATAAATACAGTACGGGATAGACACGCCGAAGATTACATTCCCTTCTCAAATATTAACGTTGTTGTCCTCTGAATGTAAGTAACTACGTTGCAGCAGTGCCTGATCGATAGCGAACTGTTATTCCAGCTGCAAGTAGGGAGTCATCCGAAAAATATGGCAATGCTCATCAGTAAATCGACTGTTGCTATAAAATCATGTTGAACAATAAAATCACATTCAATTTTTACAGCAGATTTCAATAATGGGTTAAAGTTTAAAAGGCACACAATAAAAGATTGTTGCATAAAGCAGAGATCAGTTTAGTAGCCCCCACCAGCAATTGCCTCAGCTGGAGAAGGTCTAATGAGGGTAAACGCAAATCCTCGAAAAGAAGCGTGAGCGTGAGCGTGAGCGAGGTTCCTCGTAAGCGTGAGCGTGAGCTTCGATCATGATTAAACTCTAAAGCTCTTGCACTCTCCTCTCTTCGATATTGATATTCTTGTGGTCCGATTAACTTTTGCCATGTAACTTTTAATGATGCTCTTTCGATTGCGCTCAGACCTTTTGCGTTTTTGCTTTTTGAAACATTTAACGTAATGCATAATGTAATAATGTTAAACAGAAAATTTTGAATTAACTTAAATTATATCTCCCTTATTAAGTTTGATTACAACATTTACATACTTTTATCATAATCGCCTACATATATACACTTGTTACTTTTTACATATACATACAAATTTATTCAGAGCAGTGTTACTGAATTGTCTTGAAAACATGTGTGAAAATGTAGGGGGTGTTTGATTCTTCCTTCCGTCTTTACTTCGCCTTTATGTATTTATTTCACATGAATATTTGCTACTTCTTGGTAGTTTTGCGGTTACAATACTATTGATTTAATGTTAATGTTCTAACATGTATGTTGCTAATAACAGCGCTGAGTGCGCTGAGAGGAGGTTGCATTGCAGAGAGAGAGGATGTGGATCGTAGGTTCATGATGCCAAAATGACACCAGTTGATCAAGCCTGGCTTAATACAACCAACCTAATCAATCTAAATAATTATTAAAATGAATATAATTAGTAGTAGAGTAAGTTACGCACTACACTGAAAGAAATAAAAAAAAAAATATAAACAATCAACAAAAAAATAAATAAATAAAATAATATTTTAATATACATTTTTTTTGTTAGTACGCAAAGTGCAAGAAAAATGAATATCGTCATTAAAGCTAATAAAATAATCATTTTTGTTTTTTTTAATGTAACAATTTAATTTAATATTAATTAAATTAAAGTTATAAAATATTATTTTGTACAAAGTATAAATAATAACAGGGAATCTGCAAATTAAATAACATAAACATATAACTGGATTTAACATATTCCAATATCACATAACATCAAATATAACGTCAAATATAACATTGTTGCACATTAACTTTACTTGACAGCATTTAGTGCTTCCAGCAGTCCAACAACGTTGATGATGACCTTGGCAGCAGCACTTACATTTATGTCCTCATCGTCTACAATCGGCGGAAAAATTGGGGAAGTAGGCACAACTGTAGTCTTCTCTGCCATATCAACTGACTCGATGTCTGAGTCAGAATCCGACAGCAGATTCTCTGGTGCTGCACGAGCACCAGCAGAAGTTGATGGCACTGCGTCCAAGTCGATGTCATCATCGATTATCGCGATTTTTCTTTTTTTGCTGGCATTGTTGTTGGCGTTGTTTGTATTGTTGTTGATATAATTGTTGTTGGCTTTTGCAATTCGTGTATGGTTGACTTTGTTGTTCTTGCTGCTTTCCGAGCGAGAGCGCAGATTATAGCGGAGTTCGTTGGTCTGCCTCGCAAGAGATGGCGAGCACTAGGAAACTGCAGCTGGGAATGGTTGTATAAGGGGTGTTGCTCATATTGGTGCAAAATTTGCGAGCACAAAGCACACATACTCTACCAGAGTGGCCTATTACAAAAATAGTTTTGCACCAGCAGAACTGCTCGCGAGCGTCGATAGTTTCACATCGCGAGAGAGAGTAACGCGTCACACTCACACGCACAATTGCCGATGCTCTGCAGCAAGCGGACCGAGCTGCGCGCGTCGTGCGTAACTGCTCAAGAGAGCGATTAGCAGGCCGCTAACGGAAAATGCATGGGGAGCGACAAGAGAATTTTAGCTTGACTTGAACTCTCAAAGGTACCGAAAATGTAAAACAAAATCAAAAGGGCAACGCACTGAGCGAGGGCGTACTCAATTTGTTTTTGTATTTTGTTATTGATTTGAATGCCATGGAATTTGGCATAAGTTCAGTCTTATTTCTGTGTGAATTAAACACAAATGTAACAATTTAAACACTATAATATTGTTACAAATTTAACTACATTAATATTATAATTAATGTTGCCACTAACTGGAGTGGTCTTGTCCATTAGAAATGCTTATAAAGCAGAAAAATTGCCACAGTCACCAAAATACGCGTTCGCGCTCGACGAAGCCAAAATGATAATTTTTTATAAAAAACATAATCACTTAGAACCATTTTCTTTAAAAAATAAAATAAAATAAATAAATAAATTAAAATTAACAAAATTAATAAAATGTAACAGGCTTTAAGAAAAAGAATATTCAAATATTGGTTTTTAAGCATTCATATGTGACTCTCCCCAAACCAAATGAAAATAATATATATAATTATAAATTAGAGAATTTAAAATGCGCCAATTGAAGATTCGACAAGAGTTTAGATTAGTAAAAAATATAATCTGTTATTCCAAACACGTCTTATTCGATTGGTGTACAAAATATAACTCTACTTATGCTAGTGGTTTAATCTATAAGGAAACCTCGCACTTGCTTCTTCTGCGGTGTTGTAGCTGAGTCGCTGTAGCTTTGTCGCTGCTGTCCCATAGGTTGAGGTGTCGGATGGCCCACTTGTGGAATGCGCTGACGGAGTCTAATTCGGATGGCCCGCTTGAGTCTCACGCTAGCCTTCTAGTAAAATGCGCTGACGAAGGCGCGTGTCGTATTACTCCATGCGCTTTTGGTTGTGAGCGCTGGTTGCAGTTGGGTTTGTTGGTGACGAACTATGCTGTTGTTGTTGCAGTGAGTGTGGACATGAGGGATCTGAATATGTCACTATATATATACAATAATATATAAAATCAAATAATAATTTTAATAACAAATTTTTTTGATATTACGCAAAGTACAAGAAAAATGAATATCGTCATATAAGCTAATAAAATAATCACTTAGAACAATTTTATTTGGAAAAAAATCGAAAAATATAAAGCAATAAATAAATAAATAAAAATTAGAAAAATTAATGAAATGTAACCACCTTTAAGAAAAAAATAAATATTGAAATATTAGTTTTTAAGCATTCATATGTGACTCTCCCCAAACCAAATGAAAATAATATACATATAGTGACATATCCAGATCACGCAGATCTCTCATGTCCACACTCACTGCAACCGCAACAGCACGCGCAAGAATTAAAACGCCACATCAGCATAAACATAAACAAATCCAACGGAGCTAGCGCACAAAAAGCACAGATCAGTATAAGCGTAAACAAATCCAACTGAGCCAGCGCACAAGAGTTAAAACGCCGTCTCAGCATAAACACATCTGTCAACGCATTTTCTAAGAGCAACGCCGTCTCAGCATAAACGCATCCGTCAGCGCATTTTCTAAAAGTAAACAAAATCCTAGAACTAAAGACGTAGCAACAAATCTACAACACCGCAGAAGAAGCAAATGCGAGCTTTCTTAATAGATAAAACCATAAGCATAAGTCAGAGTTATTTTGTACGCGAAACCGAGAAGACGTGATTTTAAAATAAAGAATTGTACTTTTCCTTAAAATCGTTGTCGGACTTTCAATTGGTAGAGTTTTCAATTCTCAGTACATAATCGACGCAGCCAGTAGGATTCTCAAATTCATAATTGGCGCAGTTGATACAACTCTCAAAAGAAATATAATTGGAGCATTTTCAATTCTCCAAATATATAATTATATGTATTTAGATTTAAGAATTGTTTATAAATTAAGGGCCTGATCGTCGGAGCAGACAGTTCGAAACTAAACGTCGACTCCGCGCGTGTAATCTTCTTTCGACAGGGAGGCTATTTAAGTGTGTACGAATTATATATATAGTGACACATTCAGATCACGCAGATCCCTCATGTGTAACGGTCGATGCACGAAAGGGTGTGTTAATTTATATCGCCGGCTAGCGAGGCGAAATAAACGGCTGGTCGGATGCCGACGTAAATAGTGCTGCCGGCTAAAAGTTGGCAATGATAATTTGTTTGCAAGTAATTAATCATTGCAGACTTTGCGGCAGGAAAAGCTCTGGAGAATAGGATAAAAGCTGCGGATAGCTGAATAAAGGCTGAATCCGAGAGATTTGCCAAGCTGCGCTATTAAAGCCGAGCTTCACTCTGAGACGCTCTCTTAGTTTTTTGGTTAGCGTCGGTCAGCCGACACTGCCCGCCGGGGAGAAAAATTTTGGGGACTTTCCAGAAAACATGGCCGCGCAGGAAGTCCAATTGGCTGGGAGGGTACAGAGCGCGTTAGCGGGGTACACAACAACTCGAACCCCGAAATCAACAGCCGAAGCCAACGGAACCGCAGCGCTTCCCGCCTAGTTTGGATCCTCAGGCTAAACTCCACAGTTAGGGATGCGGAGTTTAGTCATGTTCTCAGGTTGATGTTGGAGTAGATACTCCAAAAGAAATTTAAAATGGACTCTAAAAAAGTTATGACGGCAAAGGAGTTCCCGGATGTAGCAAGAACCCCCCACCACCCGGCACGAGCTACCACCAGTAGAGTCCCCCTCCGCTACACATTCAGGACTCCGTTCGCCCCACTATTACCCCCAAGTCGAGGTGTGGCGAGTCCACCATAGTTTGGATGTCAATCCAGACGTTGGCGGTTACATAATTTTTGGCGCCCAACGTGGGGCCACTATCTGAAAAGCGTACAGAAGAAATGGACCACAATAAGTGGGCTCACTCATGTCATCAAATAATTCGGAGTAAGGCTCAAAGGTAGTGGTCTCACATATCAGTTGTTTTGAATATGGGTATAGTATGCTAAATTGTTTTACTGTACTACGTCCTTAGAGTTTCAGTGCAATTTGACAATATTGCGGATTCACTGAGTGGATCATTATCTATTTTATACGAACTCGTACTTTGCGTGATTCTTGCAGTATTCGGTGCTAATTGGATACCTTGCCGAAAGTCACTGAGGTTGCCTTGGTGGAAGTGATTCTTGACGGAGGATCGCTCATGAACATTTTGCTCATTTTTGTGTTTCGTGTCGCAAGTCTTGTATTTTGTATTTTTGCTTCAGCTCAGCAGAATGTCCTGCCGGAAGTCCCTATAACATCCTTCTTGGATGCTATTTATCGAAGTTAAAATGGAATATTTGCCATGCCAGTGAAATAGGTGGGCTGCAGAAATTAACTCTGCGCTGAGTTCTTTTAGCTTCTTAAATGTAAAGGACGCTGTGAGCGACTCCGCGGGGAGTCATTCACTCTGTAGGCCGTCTGTCCACTATTTTAGTTGCAATAGCCCAAAACTAAATCCCTTTTTTTTCGTTGGCTGAAAGTTGTTGGTTTTACCAGTGGTTCACTCAAGTTATTTATTTTGGCCATATAGTAGGACAGTTTTTTGAAATAATGATGCCTGTAAATCGTAGCCCTATCAGTCAGTCACAGACTGCACCAAGGATTGACACATGCATAGTATGCACATTTGAAATGACTAATACACAACCATGTCTGATTACAAGTTGTGGCCATGTTTTTCACCAAGGTTGTTTGGAAACATGGTTAGAAGCGAACGCTCAATGTACTCGTTGCAATAACGCTTGTACAACTGGGACATGTAAATTGGTAGTGGGAAACTGTTCACCTTCGTTGGATGCCACAGTCAGTAGAGCCCGGCCCGCTGTTGTTGCTCATCGTCCTGTGACTAGGAAGTTGGCAAGAACCATGGAGCCCGCCGTTGACCTGGAGACTGGGGCCCAACATATGACGGAGTTGGATGCTAGTAATACGTCAAATCCCATAAATACAGCTGTTGCTCCGACCGGAACCCGCCCGAAGCGAGGTCGACCAAACCGCGGTGTTAAAAATCCACCAAACCCAGTACCTGATTATGCGGTAATACAATGCATGATTGAACAAACGGTGACAAGAATTTTATCATCGTTACATCTTAGTACGCCGTCTAGCACGGTCCCACACGATGAAGTTCCTCGAATTACTTCTCCCCCACTTATCATTCTGTGCACCCCAGTCGCGTGGCAGATACCATGCGGAAATGGAATTTAAATTTTAATGGATCGGAGGATAGCTTGAGTGTGGAAGAATTTATCTATCGAGTCAAAACATTGACGGACGAAACTTTAGATAGCGACTTTCGTGGTCTGCTTGCACGTTTTATTTGTCACAAGGAAGTGTCTTCCATAGTATGGAAAGACTTTTGTGCCGCTCTTCGACAACAGTTTAAAGAGTATCGGTCCGATTTTATGATCAAAGAACGTGTGCGTTCCCGTAAGCAAAAGCCTGGAGAGTTGTTAACGACATTTTATGATGCGATTTTGTCATTGATAGACCGGGCCACAGTAAAGATCGGTGAGGAGGAACTGTTGGAGATTCTGAAGAACAACCTTCTTCCGGTTCACCGTCTCAAATTGTTGTTTGAAGTCGTTGAATCAGTAGGTCATCTGCGAAGATTGGTACAGATGAACGAACATTTGATGAATGAGTTGCGTTCCACGCACACAGAATTACCCAGACCCAAGTCGTCGGGTAATCGACATCAAGTATACGCAATGGAGGAAGTAGTGTCGGAAGGCGAATCCAGTTCGGAACTTGACCCCGTAGTCGAAGTAGCTGCGTTACGTCAAGCAGGGCCAAAGGTCAAGTGTTGGAATTGCAAAGAGTTAGGACATTTCTGGGAAGACTGTTTGGCTAATCGATTAAATTGAATGGAACATGGGTTATTAGACACTGGTGCCAATATCTCATGTGTAGGTGATCATTTGGAAGGCCTAGATCTGATGACACTACCCGAATTTAAGCCAGTAAAGTCACAGGTCCAGACAGCGGACGGCAAAGGTCATGACGTAGTTGGTGTTCTTAATGTTGTCATGACTTATAACAACGGCCTATGAAGCTGTTTGTCATACCATCTATTAAACAGAAACTGATCCTTGGAATAGATTTTTGGAAGACCTTCGCACTCGTACCAAATGTAATCTCTGCTATGGAAGTAGAGCCAGCTTGCAGTGCAAGTGACTCTAATTTGTTTCCCTTGACGACGGTGCAGCAATCGCAGTTAGACGTGGTCAAGAAATTGTTCCCAAATGGTGAGGATGGTTTTGGTCGAACAAAACTAATAGAACATAGTATTGAAATTGCAGACGCACGACCTGTGAAAAAACGATTTTACCCGGTCAGTCCTGCAGTGGAGAAACTTGTCTTCGCTGAAATAGATCGTATGTTGGAATTAGGAGTCATCGAGCCCTCAGCGAGCGCTTGGAGTTCGCCGATGAGGATGGTCGTTAAGCCGAATAAAATTCGTCTCTGCTTAGATGCAAGAAAGCTTAATGACGTTACCAATAAGGCTGCTTACCCCTTACCCAGAATAGATGGAATCTTTTCGAGACTGCCCCGTGCTAATTTGATACCCAAGCTGGATCTAAAAGATGCGTATTGGCAGATTGAGTTGAGCGAGGAATCCAAGCCTCTTACAGCGTTCACTGTCCCTGGTAGACCCTTGTACCAATTTAAGGTTATGCCGTTCGGACTGTGTAATGCCCCTTCCACCATGTGTAGACTCATGGACAGTCTGATTCAGCCCGATCTTCGCCACTGTGTTTTTGGTTATTTGGATGATCTGTGTGTAGTGTGAGAGGACTTTTCATCTCATCTAGCAGTCCTTATTCGACTCGCCGAGCAATTCAAACGAGCAAACTTAACGTTAAACGTAGAGAAAAGTCACTTTTGTGTAACCAGTATTAATTACTTGGGTTATATAATTGGAAATCAAGGCATCTGTACGGACCCCGATAAGATCGCATGTATTCGAAATTGGCCTCCGCCTAGAAATTTGAAACAAGTGCGAGGTTTTTTTTAGGTGTTTGTGGCTGGTACCGGCGATTTAACCAAAATTTTTCTGACCTTACATCACCGAAACGTTATTAACAAAGAAAAAGTTCGTATGGACGGCGCCTGCTCAAGCAGCCATGGAACAACTCAAAGTGATCTTGACGTCAGCACCAGTTTTACAAAACCCTGATTTTGAAAAGAAATTCTTCTTGCATTGTGACGCTAGCAGCTTTGGTATCGGAGCTGTGCTGGTTCAACTTTCAGAGGACGGGGATGAAAAGCCAATCGCTTATATGTTTAGGAAGTTATTCCGATCTCAACGCAACTTCAGTGTCACCGAAAGAGAATGTCTAGCCGTCAATCTAGCAATCGAGAAGTTTCGTTGTTACCTCGAAATGCAAGAGTTTGAAGTGGTTACCACTCAAGCCTTTTATGGCTCATACGGCAGCAAAATGTATCTGGCAAATTAGCTAGATGGATTTTCCGCTTACAGCAATATAAGTTTTCGTTTTCACACCGAAGAGGAAAAGACCATTGTGTCCCCGATGCTTTGTCTCGTCTCTCAGAAGAGAAAATTGCAGAGATAGAGATAGGACCTATTATCGACTTGAATGATGATTCGTTTAATGATTCAGCTTATGTACGACTGATTAAGGATTTTGAGCAAAATCAATCGTCGTATCCAGACATAAGCATTGTCGATAAGCGTTTATATAAACGCGTCGAACACGTCTTGGGTGATTCCGAACACGGTCTTGGAGACTATGGGTGCCTGTGCCATTGCACATGACAGCTTAATGTCCTCGCATGGAGGCATGCAGAAAACCTTGGAGAGAATACGCCGAACTTTGTTTTGGCCTGGTCTCGCAGCTGACGTACGCGATTTTGTTCGGAAGTGCGGCATCTGTAAGTCTGCAAAGGCCCCAAATTACAGTCTTCGTCTCCCCATGGGAGAGAATTGTCCCACAGTTCGACCCTTTCAACGTCTATTTATTGATTTATTATGCCCATATCCGCGCAGCAAGCAGGGACACATTGGCGTGTTGATTGTTCTTGATCACTTTAGCAAATTTCATTGGGTGCACCCGCTCAAGAAATTCACATCGGAAAAAATACAGGAATTTCTTGTGGACCAGATCTTCCATTGTTATGGGGTCCAAGAAACTATTATCAGTGATAATGGTGCGCAATTCAAGGCAAGCTCCTTTAATGCCGTGTTAACGAAACTAGGCATAAAACATGTCTATACCGCTCTGTATTCACCGCAAAGTAATGCAGCCGAGCGGGTGAATCGTTCCTTGCTAGCTGCAGTGCGATCGTATGTAAGCCATGACCAACGAGAATGCACCTGTCTGGCATTTCCTGTGCCTTGAGATCGGGCCTTCACCAGTCATTAGGTTGTTCACTCTATAAGGTACTATTTGGCTTAGATATGATAACCCATGGTAAAGACTACGAGAAATTAGACATGCTCGAGGAACCGATGACTGCTGAAGATCGCTCAGATAACTTGGCTCTGTTGCGGCAGGATATAAAGAAAAACATACGAAAGGCGTATGAGCGGAATGCTGCCCAATATAATCTGCGGGCAAAGCCAGTCTCATTTCAAAACGATCAGGAAGTGTTTTGCCGAAACTTCACGTTAAGCAATTTTGCGAAAAACGTTAAAGCAAAGTTAGCTCCGAAATTCGTGAAGTGTCGAGTCAAAAAGAAACTAGGAAACTGTTTCTATTTGTTAGAAGACTTATGAGGTCGAGAGATAGGCACCTACCATGCAAAGGATATTAGGGCCTGATTCCCGCTAATCGTTCTGTCGATTGGTGGAAGATTATCGGGTGATGTAACGGTCGGTGCCCGCAAGGGAGTGTTAATTTATATCGCCGCTGCGCTATTAAAGCCGAGCTGCACTCTGAGAAGCTCTCTTAGTTTTTTGGTTAGCGTCGATCAGCCGAGACTGCACGCGGCCGGTAGAATTTTGGCAGCCGAGACTGCACGCGGCCGGTAGAATTTTGGCAGCCGAGACTGTACGCCGCCCGGGTTTTTTTTTTTTTGATTGATTTTCTGATAAAGACACCGAGACGCGCAGCACAACAATCGCAACAGAAAAGAACCCGAAAAACAGTGCAGCGCTCACCTATAAGAGTGGCGTGTCCATCGGAGCACCCCCCAGCATCTACCAGCAAAGTACAGTGCAGCGCTCACCTATAAGAGTGGCGTGTCCATCGGAGCACCCCCTAGCATCTACCAGCAAAGTACAGTACAGCGCTCACCCATAAGAGTGGCGTGTCCATCGGAGCCCCCCCCCCCCCCCCAGAATCTACCAGCAAAGTACAGTGCAGCGCTCACCTATAAGAGTGGCGTGTCCATCGGAGCACCCCCCAGCATCTACCAGCAAAGTACAGTGCAGAGCTCACCTATAAGAGTGGCGTGTCCATCGGAGCACCCCCAGCATCTACCAGCAAAGTACAGTGCAGCGCTCACCTATAAGAGTGGCGTGTCCATCGGAGCACCCCCAGCATCTACCAGCAAAGTACAGTGCAGCGCTCACCTATAAGAGTGGCGTGTCCATCGGAGCACCCCCCAGCATCTACCAGCAAAGTACAGTGCAGCGCTCACCTATAAGAGTGGCGTGTCCATCGGAGCACCCCCCAGCATCTACCAGCAAAGTACAGTGCAGCGCTCACCTATAAGAGCAGCCCTAACCCCCAAAGTGCAGCGTTATGCAGCCATAACCTCTGAAAGTTTTTTTCGCGTGGTTTAAGTTTTTTTTATTATTTTTTTTGGTTAAGTTTAAGTATAAGAAAAAAAAGAGAAAAGAAAAAAATAATGTTAAGCCAAACCCCCCTAAAAGTGACAAGTGCGATAAAGTAGAATTTTATTTTTGTTAACAAATAATCATAACACAAAAGAGAAAAAACATAATAATTTGTTACACCTTAAAGTATAATCAATTTTGTTGTTGTTGGTTCGAGTATTTCTTTATTTTTTTTCTTTACATATGTAAAAGACTTTAACGAAAGAAATAAATAAAGGAAGAAAAAACGAAAAGAAACGAAAAGAAGTTTGTGAAAACCAAATCTTTTATCATGGTGTCCCTGCACGGTTCAGTTGTGTTGTGTAGTGAAAAATAATAAAATAGTGCTAAGGTTGCCTGCATATTAATGCAAATTTATGTCGGCGTTGGAAGGCCTTTCACCGCTGGATATTCATGTAAGTGAACCTATCCCTTGTTTTTCATATGTATGTAAACCGCCTGATTGAATTATGCAGTGAGATGAATTAAAAGAAAAAAAGAGACAAATGCTATCGGAATATAAAATGATTTAATCCACGTACATATATATATATATATCTTTATTTTTTTTATATTTTGATTTTTGTTATTAACTTCGTTTGGTAATTTTCATTAAAAATTAACGTCATTATGGATTTTAAATAACAGTCACGAAACACAGAAAAAAAATAAAGGAAAAAAAAATAATAGCAATAGAAAAAAAATCTTTAAATACATATGCGCACTTGCCCTTTTAGTTTAAATTGGTTTTAAGTTAAGTTGAGCATAAAATAAGAAAAATAGATAATAAGAGAATAAAATAACATCAATCCAAAATAAGTATGCAATGAAATTTAAAAAAAAGTATGCAATAAAAAAAAATATATAGTGACATATCCAGATCACGCCGATCTCTCATGTCTACACATACAGCAAACGCAACAGCACGCGCAACAATTAAAATGCAACATCAGCATAAAAATATACAAATCAAACTAAACCAGCAGCCAGAAGAATAAAAAGGCCCCGATCCAGCTGCCTTCATCGACGGTCGCGCAAGCCAGCTGCCTTCATCGACAGGCCCCGTTCCAGCTGCCTTCATCGACGGTCGCGCAAGCCAGCTGCCTTAATCGACAGACCCCGTTCCAGCTGCCTTCATCGACGGTCGCGCAAGCCAGCTGCCTTCATCGACAGGCCCCGATCCAATGCATTTTACCTACATTCAGACAATAGACATAGGCAGAATCATTTTGTATGCACAACAGAGAAGACGTGCTTTTAATTGTATAACTTTATATTTGTGCCTAAATAAAAAAATATATTAATAATAAACTGTCTAACTATAATTTTGATGTTTAATAAAAACATATCCATAATAAATTGTCCAACTATAATTTTGTGTTTAATAAAAAATACATAAATAATAAATTGTCGGATTTTAATTTGATACAGCTGGTGTGCTCTCGCACTAAAAACGTAATTATATATATATGCAATGAGATTTGGAAAAAGTATGCTATAAAATTTGAAAAAAATTTAAAAGAAATATGCTATGAAATTTTAAAAGAAGAATGAAATAAAACGGTATTATAAGCATGCAATAAAAAAATTAGCTATGAAATTAATGCAATCTGCTAACTTTAAATAGAATTTAAATTGAGGTTGAAATAAAAAAAAATGTTTTCTTTTTTTTTATTAAATCAAATTTTTTTATTCAATTATCTTTATAAGTGAGATTATTGGGGACTTTCCAGAAAACAGGCCGCGCAGGAAGTCCAATTGGTTGGGAGGGTACAGAGCGCGTTAGCAGGGTGCACAACAACCCGCACCCCGAAACCAACAGCCGAAGCCAACGGAACCGCAGCGCTTCCCGCCTAGTTTGGATCCTCAGGCTGAACTCCACAGTTAGGGATGCGGAGTTTAGTCATGTTGTCAGGTTGATGTTGGAGTAGATACTCCAAAAGAAATTTAAAAAGGACTCTAAAAAAAGTTATGACGGCAAAGGAGTTCCCGGATGTAGCAAGAACCCCCCACCACCCGTCACGAGCTACCACCAGTAGAGTCCCCTTCCGCTACACATCCCGGACTCCGCTCGCCCCACTATTACCCCCATGTCGTGGTGTGGCGAGTCCACCATAGTTTGGATGTCAATCCAGACATTGGCGGTTACACATGTCCACACTCACTCCAACAGTACCAGCGAGCCACAAAAATAAACAAGCAGGCTAGATCACGCAGATCCCAGAATTAAACGCCGTAAATAAACAAATCCAACAGAACCAGCAGCCACAAGAATTAAAAGCCGTCTCAGCACAAAAAATAAACAAATCCAACAGAACCAGCGAGCCATCCGAATTACGCTCCGTCAGCGCATATTCCAATAACTAAAGACGCAGCGACAAAGCTACAGCGACTCGGCTACAACACAGCAGAAGAAGCGAGTTTTCCTTATAAATAAACCACTAGCATAAGACGAGTTATATTTTGTACACCAATCGAATAAGACGTGTTTGGAATAAAGAATTATATTGTTGACTAATCTAAACTTTTGTCGAATCTTCAATTGGTGCATTTACAATTCCCGAATTTATAGTTGAAGCATTTTCAATTCTCTAATATATAATTATATATATATTTTGAGTGGGTAAGTTTGTCAGACGAATATAAGTTAGTCATGCAATGCAGTGAAAAATATAAACTAAAATTTAAAACATAAATTGCTTGGGAAGAAAGGGTTCTCTGAATTTGTACAGCCCTTATGTTGATAGCTTGTTCATTGATTTTGTAGAGTACAGACTTAATAATAAATTATAACTTGGCTTACGGCACATATTGCTTCAAAATTTGCCATTGACAAGTTGAATAATTTTTTGTTTTGCCAGACCTGGCAAGTATACAAGATCTTTACAATTTGCCAGACGAAGACTTGATCTAAATTGACTTTTTGGGTGAGTTAAAATTCGCGACGGTTCGATACTTGGCATTTTGTGACCACCTCGCAAAGCAAAAAACTTGTTTTTCATGTACATTTTTAGACAATGACGTGCGGTTCAGTCTGCTCTATCAGGCAAATTTGCATATATATGAATATATATATATATTTAAAGTTCTGCTATATAAATACAAGTATATGTATGTGTGTGTGCTGTGTACACATATGAGCATTTATTATAATTTATTTGTGAATTTATCATGTTATATGCCTAGAACCTGCTGTATGAGTGCCGCCTGCCTCTCTGCCGAGCACTCGCCGCTTTACTCCATTCCCTGCCGAATTCTTTGCTGTAGCTAATTCCAAACGAGCAACAAAAAGTTCTTTTAGGATGAAATGCCTGTATTTCCAATTACAAGAGTGTGCTCTTGATTGAAATACTGATAGCATGGAAAAATTCGCTATTCAATGTTTAATATTAGCGACTAAAATGTATATCGCTTCAAAAATATTATCGACTATACTGAAACCAGTCAAATTAAAGCTGACAGAGCTAAACGTCGGCCATAACACAAATTTGTAATAATAAAATGTATGCTTAATATTGTTTTGTGTTTGATGTTTATGAAGAGTGCTATCAAAATATAAGCCGATTGCAAAAAGCCGCAAGTGTATACAAATCCAAAGCTGAGACAATTTGACTGAACTCTAAATGTAAAACACACAAAACCAATACAGTCTTATACAATAAATCTAGACATATAAATATTCACGATTACTAGGAACCTGGGAAAATGCTTATAACCGCAATAAAATAAATAATAATACTTAACAAGTCGAGGCACAACTAACCAACACACCAAACCACAACCAAATATGAAGGTTATTTGCTACCAGTCGTCCGTTGGTACTAAACTGGTATAAGGGTATTCCGCGGTCGGTTACGACTGCAACATTCTCATAGGCTTTAATTTGATGTTGAAAATAATTATCCAATACATATGTGTGTATCAATATATATATGATACATATATATATAATATATGTTCGAGTATGAACATATGACGCTCTCAGCTGCTGATTTTGGAATTGTTTATAAATAAAGGGCCTGATCGTCAGAGCAGGTAGTTCGAAACTAAACGTCGACTCCGCGCGTGTCTTTGGACAGGGACGCTATTTAAGTGTGAATGAATTATATATATATATATTTTGAGTAAGTAAGTTTGTCAGACGGATATAAGTTAGTCATGCCAAGCAGTGAAAAATATTTACGTCAAACAATAAACTAAAATTTAAAACATAAATTGCTAGGGAAGAAAGGGTTCTGTGAATTTTTACAGCCCTTATGTTGATAGCTTGTTCATTGATTTTGTAGAGTACAGACTTAATAATAAATTATAATTTAGCTTGCAGCACTTATTGCTTGAAAATTTGCCATTGACATGTTGAATAATTTTTTGTTTTGCCGGACTTGGCAAGTGTACAAGATCTTTACAATTTGCCAGACGAAGACTTGTTCTAAATTGACTTTTTGTGTGAGCTAAAATTCGCGACGGTTCGACACTTGGCACTTTGTGACCACGTCGCAAAGCAAAAAACTTGTTTTTCATGTACATTTTTAGACAATGACGTGCGGTTCAGTCCGCTCTATCAGCCCAATTTACATATATATGAATATACATGTATATATTTATAGTTCTGCTATATAAATACAAGCATATGTTTATCACACACACATACATATACTTGTATTTATATATATTTATTATGTGTGTGTGATATACATATACTTGTAATTATATAGCAGAACTATAAATATATGTACACATATGAGCATTTATTATAATTTATTTGTGAATTTATCATGTTATATGCCTAGAACCTGCTGTATGAGCACCGCCTTCCTCTCTGCCGAGCACTCGCCGCTTTACTCCATTCCCTGCCGAATTCTTTGCTGTAGCTAATTCCAAACGAGCAACAAAAAGTTCTTTTGGGATGAAATGCCTGTATTTCCAATTACAAGAGTGTGCTCTAGATTGAAATACTGATAGCATGAAAAAATTCGCTATTCAATGTTTAATATTAGCGACTAAAATGTATATCGCTTCAAAAATATTATCGACTATACTGAAACCAGTCAAATTAAAGCTGACAGAGCTAAACGTCGGCCATAACACAAATTTGTAATAATAAAATGTATGCTTAATATTGTTTTGTGTTTGATGTTTATGAAGAGTGCTATCAAAATATAAGCCGATTGCAAAAAGCCGCAAGTGTATACAAATCCAAAGCTGAGACAATTTGACTGAACTCTAAATGTAAAACACACAAAACCAATACAGTCTTATACAATAAATCTAGACATATAAATATTCACGATTACTAGGAACCTGGGAAAATGCTTATAACCGCAATAAAATAAATAATAATACTTAACAAGTCGAGGCACAACTAACCAACACACCAAACCACAACCAAATATGAAGGTTATTTGCTACCAGTCGTCCGTTGGTACTAAACTGGTATAAGGGTATTCCGCGGTCGGTTACGACTGCAACATTCTCATAGGCTTTAATTTGATGTTGAAAATAATTATCCAATACATATGTGTGTATCAATATATATATGATACATATATATATAATATATGTTCGAGTATGAACATGTGACGCTCTCAGCTGCTGATTTTGGAATTGTTTATAAATAAAGGGCCTGATCGTCAGAGCAGGTAGTTCGAAACTAAACGTCGACTCCGCGCGTGTCTTTGGACAGGGACGCTATTTAAGTGTGAATGAATTATATATATATATATTTTGAGTAAGTAAGTTTGTCAGACGGATATAAGTTAGTCATGCCAAGCAGTGAAAAATATTTACGTCAAACAATAAACTAAAATTTAAAACATAAATTGCTAGGGAAGAAAGGGTTCTGTGAATTTTTACAGCCCTTATGTTGATAGCTTGTTCATTGATTTTGTAGAGTACAGACTTAATAATAAATTATAATTTAGCTTGCAGCACTTATTGCTTGAAAATTTGCCATTGACATGTTGAATAATTTTTTGTTTTGCCGGACTTGGCAAGTGTACAAGATCTTTACAATTTGCCAGACGAAGACTTGTTCTAAATTGACTTTTTGTGTGAGCTAAAATTCGCGACGGTTCGACACTTGGCACTTTGTGACCACGTCGCAAAGCAAAAAACTTGTTTTTCATGTACATTTTTAGACAATGACGTGCGGTTTAGTCCGCTCTATCAGCCCAATTTACATATATACATATATATATACATATATATATATATATATATATATATATATATATTTACAGTTCTACTATATAAATACAAGTATACGTATGTGTGTGTGCTGTGTACACATATGAGCATTTATTATAATTTATTTGTGAATTTATCATGTTATATGCCTAGAACCTGCTGTATGAGTGCCGCCTGCTTCTCTGCCGAGCACTCGCCGCTTTACTAAGCCGATTGCAAAAAGCCGCAAGTGTATACAAATCCAAAGCTGGGACAATTTGACTGAACTCTAAATGTAAAACACACAAAACCAATACAGTCTTATACAATAAATCTAGACATATAAATATTCAGTTTCATAATACGATACCCACTCTAAAATATGTAAGTTAAAGTGTAAATACATAAGTTGTACTCATTGTACGATTTGCTATTACCAACAATCATTTAGATAATGTATTATATATACTATATATTATCACTAAGCAGGCAATACATAGAGGCGTCAAATGACAAAAAGTGCTTCAGGTTTTTATCTTACAGCCTGCGACCCAGCAGAGCCTAGAGTCTGTCGAACAGCGAACTCAGGTCCTTATTTCACTTGACTTCGCTGCGACAACATCGCGGATGAAAGTAAATCACAGCCTTTTTTGAGCAGGA